>VKOC01002625.1:0-42310 GCA_009364415.1 Spea multiplicata | reverse complement strand
TGGAGTGCGCAAGACATAAATGAACTTGTCGCTTTTAATTTTATTTTTTTTAATTTATTTTTAGTGTGATATTCACTTATTTTCTTGTGCAAGTCAGATTTGTGATACAAATACAAGTGAGACCTCATTTGCTGCGGCTGGGGGTGTAGTTTCTAAAAATATATAGTTTTGTTGGCATATTTTAACATCCCGGGCAGCTAGAGCTGTTTAATTGATGGCACCCGTACATTAAATTTAAAGATGTCTTTTGTGATAGTCTAGTAAATTGAACTTTTAGCAATAAAATATTAGAAAAACACAGTCTACTGTTCTCAATGTCTGTTTATTTTAGACCGGTTACCTACTACAAATATTTAGCAACACAGGTTTTGATATTAGAGTTTAGAAAAATAAAATTACAATCTAGTTTTTATTGAGTGGGAAGTGAAAAAATACACCTTTTTCCCATTTTTGGCTTTATTTTGCAAACCTAATCAGACATACACATATAAAAATGGTATATTTGGAATCTGCTGGGTGTGCTGAAAAAAACAATATATGGTTTGTATCGTTTATTCCCAAGAAATGTACTTCTAAACGCGTTTAAACGAAAGGTGCACCAAAATGCAGAAAAACAGCTTAGCACCCAGGTGGGAAAGGGCTTAGCAGCCAAGGGGTTAAAATAAGATATATGCACATTCTGTGCATTCATGCTATAAAGATCTAGCTCTAGGAGACAATACATTTTCCCAGACATAAGGAGATTAATCACAACATACCTATATGGCGCTTAAGTCCCCTAGTCATATTGAGGGTGCTGCTATGTGCCGCATCAAGCAATATATGACCATACATACCCACTGTACTTTATAACTTGTTAAGTAACTTCAATATGGCTGTTTCTTTTATCAAGATGAAATTGTGAGGCTCTTACAATATCTGTGGCTCCTGGACATCACAAACACTCTCTACGTCCACCCTCCACATGCTGAACATGTTACTAAGTTCCATATGCACATATTGCGTATTTGCTCGATTATAAGATAACCCTAATTATAAGACGACCTCCCAAAATATGAATATTAATTTAGGAATAAAACAAAAGCGTGAATATAAGACTACCCTATAGGAAAAAAAGTTTTATTAGTAAATACTAATTCATGTGTAAACTATGATTGAGACAAATGCCCCCCCATATGCCACTCTGCCTCCCTGATATGCCACTCTGCCCCGAGATATGCCTTATACTACCTATATGCCCCTCTAATACTCCCAGATTTGCCCCTTAACCCCCTATTTGCCACTCTGCCCCCCAGATATGCCTTATACCCCTATATGCCACTCTCACCCCCCCTCCTGATTTACCAGTGCATCCCTAGACTTGTCCCCAGTGCTTCAGATTCCTTGGTGTCTAGTGGGGGCAGCCGGTGACAACCTCCGCCGCTGCTGGCTGGTACTCCCACCAGGGCTTCTATGAGTGAGCACTGGAAGGTCATGTGATGCCGGCGCTCCATCATAGAAGCCCCAGAGGAAGTGCCGGAGGAGGATCCAGGTCCTCTGCAGTGCTGCAGATCTGGATCTGGATCTTAGTCTTGTAGTCAGACCTCTATTTGAGGTCTGATTATAAGACAACCTTGAATAGAAGACTATGGTTATTTTTCAGAGCATTTATCTGAAAAACACTTGACTTATAATCAAGCAAATATGGTATTAACCACATGCTAAAGACTGTAACAGGATCCTTTTAACCCCTTTTTGTGCCCTGTGGGACCGAAGCTGTTTTAACACTTTTGCGGTGCTTGTGTTCAGCTGTAATTTTTCCTCACCCATTTAGTGTACCCACACATGTTATATATTGTTTTTTTTCAGGACAAGATGGGCTTTCTTCAGATACCATATGTTTTGATCATATCATCTTACTTACTATAAAAAAATAATAAAACATGGAAAATTTGAAAAAAAAAACACCTATTATGACTTTTCTTTGAAAAATCTTTTACTCACCTACAAAAGGAAGTAAAAAAACTAGCTAAATACATTCTACTATTTGTTTAGAAATACCCAATGTTTTTATGTTTTTTTGCTGTTTTTTATAAGTTATTGGGCAATAAGTACAAGTAGCGTTTTATGATTTCCAAACCCTTTTTGACAAATCTGGTCATTCTGCCTCCTTCTCCTCTTTGGAACATCTTTGAAGCGGTTAACTTAATTAATCCCAATAAAACCATCAAACCAGGGTATTTCAAATGCTGGTATTTTAACCCTTTCCATGCACTAATTATACAACCACACTTTGTCAAACTTTGTAATAGTATTTTTTTTTTACACAAATTGTAATTTAGTTACAAATATAAAGGTCCTGGTATATGTCACTGTCAATATAAATGTTTGGTGTCGCTGAATGCCTCCTGATCAAGGCAATCCAGCGACACCATTGAAGTTTAGGAGGTGATCGTTGTTCGCCTCATAAACTCTTTTAAAACGGGCGTCTAAGCTTATTTAATTTAATGACGGTTCAGGGCTGTCAAAGGTGGTTAAGTGACTGTTTTTGCATGACGGTCCTGAACCGGCAAAGCTCATTAAGGGGTTAACTATAGTTATGTTTACCTTGTTTGTTGTACAATCACCCAGACTTAGGTCTTCTTAGCTAGACATGCCACTTAGACTTTAATAAAGCCTCTTTATACAAGACTTTCCAGGTAGAGATATTGGCTACATATTATTTTATTGCACCTCTGCCACTGCTGTTCTTAATGAAAAATTAGTTTGAGTATACCAAATGCAACGATGGGAAATCTTGTCGTCAATGATTTAATAGTTAACCAAAAAAATGCCAGCAAAAGTGGGAAAAAAATCAATTGTTTAACCCCTTAAGGACAATGGGCGGTCCCTAAACCCATTGAAAACAATGCATTTTGAGCCCGTACATGTACGGCCTTTGTCATTAAGGGGTTAAAGATGTACTCACAACATGTTTTGCGTGAGATAATATTGTCAGTTCTGTAAACATAACAAGGACCATAAAACTAAATTGAAAGGAGGTGTGTAGGCCTCTGAATACATCATGGCATCTCTTAGTTGAAGGACCCCTGTCTGTTTCCCTCGATCAAGCCAACAACAAATGCTTCTTAATCATTATGCTCACAAGAACACAAGAATGCCAGCCACTCTGGAATCCGCAGTTCCATTATTCTAGTATGGCTGTGGTCCAGGGCTGATTATTTACACAACAACAACTCAACATCCAGCACTATTACAGTCATACAACGAAAGAGCATTTTCCCTCCAAAGAACGCACACAATAGCGCAGAATGGTGCAACTTGCTTTATTTTTTAGGAACTTTTCTGTAATCATAATTGGCCACATATTGATCACAAAAGCCACTCATGTCTCCAGCTCTGCAGAGTTTCAGTTTTTCACATGCTTCTTTTGCTGCACCTGCAAAACTGAGGTGGGGGAGGCACAAATTGTTGCCATCCAACCTGACCCATTAATTAAGCCATCTGTTGTAAGGTGCTTTATGCTTTCCAATTCCATTTAAATGGAATCTGGTATAAAAATAGATTTTGTTTTGCCCAAATAAATGTTGCTTAAATATTGCAACATATGTAGTGGACCATTGTAGTGGTCTAAAAATATCTAAATGGTCAGAATTACACTTCTTGCAGGGACTACAGAAAGTCCTATAGAAATTGCATACAAGCAATATACTTTAAAGATAAAATTGACACAATTAGACGTGAAATCTTTATGCTCTGTTCACCTGCACCTGGTGTTGTCAGGGGGGCCAGAGGGGGTCATGGTCCCCCTACATCATGCTGTGCCCCACCATGTGCCACAAGGAAGCATTGATTCATACGGAGGAGAGAGGGGCACCAAGCAGTTGCTCAGGAATAGGTTTTAAGTAACCGCTCGGCGCCTCCTCACTCTCCTCCGCAAGGCCTCAGTCCTGGTTGCGGTGCCGGCATTTAATGCTGATTGCCGGAATATGATGCCATATTCCAGTTCTCAGTGAAGCAGTGTGCACCGTGACAGAGCAGCGAGACAGAGGCCTCGTGCTCCCACCGCAGGACCTCTACAAGGTAAGTGAACTACAAAGGGGGAAAAGGGTAGATAGTGGAAAAAGAGGGGGAAGAGGGGATAGATAGTGAGAAAAGAGTTCAGGTAAGAGGGTAGGGTGTATGAGCAAGTATGCGTGACTAAGGGAATGAATATGAGTGGGTATATGAATGAGTAAATGAATGTTTGTGAATGAGTGTTTGTGAATGAGTGTGTGTGTGTGTGGCGGGGGGAAGCATGGCATAGAGGGGCTGTAATCACACTTCTATGATGCCCAGGTTCCAACATGTACTGGCTGCCTGGGTATGATAGGAGTGTGATTGCTGTTAGCAATCATATATATATATATATTAATATTGATTTTTTGTCCAATTTTGGTGTGTTACTTACTTTTAATAAAAGCGCGTGTGTTTGGTTTTTTTTTTTTATAGGTCTGGCGGGGTCATTTCGGTTTCGGCCAAGTGAATGCGGGTTTTTCAGTTTTGGTCCAGAATTTCCATTTCGGTGCATCTATAGCTAATATTAATATCTATTGGCAGCAGGAGCTAATATATATCCTTGTCGGATGATTTTCCTTTTGCAGATATATAGGTAGACGAGCTGAATAGCAATGAGAAGCCTGAAAATAAGCTGTCATGCCCCTTTAAAACACTAGTTGGACGGCTTACCTGTTACCAACAAAACAAAATAGCAGAATACATGTAACAGTAGCAGCACTTAGTAGCTTAGCAGCTCTCTCCCTCTGTCTCTCTCAGGGAGCAAAATGCCTCTCCCATGACTTAGTGGAAACAGGTGAGTACTATTGAGAGTATCCGTGAATTTCCGGTCTGGATTCCCACCTGCTGTTTTTCAGCTGCTCACAAACTGTGGAGTGGAGCACTGGCCCGCCCTACTCTCCAAGTGCTCCACCCCAGGGACCCAAAATATATAATTAACAAACATCCAATAATTCCAAACATTTTCCTGAGGCTGGTAAAAGACGACTGAGGGTAACCATCCTGCAAAATATAAGAGGATATATATACAGTCCCTCCATTATTATCCCCTGCTTTCTGTCACTATATATATATATATATATATTGTCAGCAAGGGCTAATATTAATATATATTGGTGGCAGGGGCTAATATTTATATATCAGCAGCAGGGGCTAATATTATAGAAAAAACTGCCAGTTCAGTCGTTATTTTGAAATCATATTTCAATCACGGTCTTTACTTCAAAGAGATAAGTACATATTATGTAGTTAAAAATGCATCTCTAACGCATATATATTTTTTAATATTTATTATATATATATAGTGTATATGTAACATTTTATAATTGCCCCCCCCTAAATATGAAAGCTGGAGATGCCACTGCCTGCACCCACTCTCCCTTCCTGTCAGGGTTCCACCCTACCAGCCTGAACTATGTGATATAAGTAACATTGTAATGTCTACCTACAGGCACTAGTGGCCACCCTTCCCTCTCAGCAGCACCCCTTTCTAATAACTTGGGACAGCTGTTGAGTCTGCTTGCACCTAAAGAGCAGTTTACTTGTTCTGATTTCCTGTTTATGACCTTGTTCTCGATTCTGATTTGTATACCAGACCCCGGCGTGTACTAGACTTACATAAGTTCCAAGCCGTGTGCCCTGCCTGAGGGCTTCCAAGCCGTGTGCCCTGCCTGAGGGCTCCAAGTCGTGTGCCCTGCCTGAGGGCTTCCAAGCCGTGTGCCCTGCCCGAGGGCTTCCTGTAGTGCGCCCTGCCAGTGGGCTTCCCGCTGTGAGTCCTGCCAGTGGGCTTCCTACAGTGTGTCCTGCCAGTGGGTCTCCAGCTCCAGGCTTGTCTGGCAAGACTTTTCAGTCCATGTGTTACGATTAACTGTATCCTGTTTATGCTTTATTCCACTGTATATACCAGTCCTGTTCCTGATCAGCCAGCTTTCACCAATACAATCTATTCAACAACAAAGCCCCTCGTAGTGGTTCACCTACTTACATACCATTGCTTATCTCCAAATACACAGCTACCTGGACCTTTCACTCATCTGATTATTATTTATTGTTTTATATAGCGCCATCAAATTACATAATTCAATTGCGCTGTACAATGGGTAGACAGGACATAACAAGAAGTATGTAACATAACAAATTGACTAACAGAGACAACAGGTAAGGAGGGCCCTGCTCAAACGAGCTTACAGTTTAGAGGGAGCTAGGGTGTATTACACAATAGGTAAAAGTGCCGTTGTTAGGGATTGACCAGCCACACTAGCAAAAGTATTATGAGCTAAAGGAATATGGGAGGGCGTTAGTGTGCTATGTTGTAAGCATCCTTAAAGAAGTGAGTCTTGAGGGATTTTTTGAAAGAATAAAGGCAGGGGGAGAGACGGATAGACCGGGCATTCCAGAGGATAGGGGCAGCCCTTGAGAAATCTTGTAAGCGGGCATGAGAGCTTGAAATCAATGAAGAAGATACAAGGAGATCATTGGATGAGAGACCAGTAAGGAGTGTATTTAGAGATGAGTGAGGAAATGTAGGAAGGGGAACCGCTGTGAAGGGCTTTGAAAGTAAGAGTGAGGATTTTGAAATGAATCCTGTAGCGCACAGGCAGTCAGTGAAGAGATTGACAGAGGAGAGAGACGTTAGTAAAGCGATGTGAGAGGAAAATAAGTGTGGCAGCAGCGTTCATGGTGCATTGTAGAGGGGTGAGACGGTTAAGAGGGAGACCAGCTAAGACAGAGTTACAGTAGTCAAGACGGGAGATAATCAGGGCATGGACAAGAGCCTTAGTGGCATGCTGTATTAGGGACAGACTGAATATGGGGTGTGAAGGAAAGGTCAGAGTCAAGGGTGACACCAAGACAGTATGATGGCATCATTAACATTGAGGGAGATAGATGGGGAAATCTTAGCATTGGAAGGAGGGAAGATGAGGAGTTCAGTTCAGAAAGGTTAAGTTTCAAGAAATGTGCAGACATCCAGGTAGAGACAGATGCAAGGCAGTTAGTTACATGGAGAAAGATCAGGGGAGGCTGGATAGATCTAGGTGTCATCAGCGTACAGGTGGTTTTGAAAGCCAAAGGATGAGATCAGTTTGCCAAGGGAGGAAGTGTAAAGAGAGAACAGAAGGGGTCCTAAAACTGAGCCTTGGGGTACCGCAACTGAGAGGTAGGGGAGGGGAAATGTTACTAGAGACAGAGACGCTGAAGGTACGATCAGAGAGGTAGGAAGTGAGCCATGAGAGAGCAGTATCACAGAGGCCAAGATCATAAAGCATTTGAAGAAGAAGAGGGTGGTCCACAATGTCAAAAGCAGCACAAAGGTCCAGTAGGATTAACATGGAGTAGTGGCCCTTGGATTTAGCAGTCATTAGTAACTTTAGTAAGGGCGGTCTCAGAGTGTCGAGGGCAAAAACCATATTGAAGAGGGTCAAGCAGGAAGTTGGAGTCTAGAAACGTAGTTAATTGTATATAAACAATTATTTCAAGAAGCTTGGAGGTGAAAGGAAGCAGAGAGATGGGACGGTAGTTGGAGAGATCAGTCGGGTTGAGGGAGGACTTTTTCAAGATAGGAGTAATGGTAGCATGCTTGAAGGACGATAGGACAGATCCAGTAGTGAAGGTGAGGTTGAGGATATGAGTTAGAGTAGGGACAAGTGTAGATGAAAGAGACTGGGTGAGATAGGAAGGGATGGGGTCAAGGGGGCATGTGGTTGGACAAGAGGAAAGAAGAAGAGCATGTACATCCTCTTCAGTGACAGCAGAGAAATGTGTTAGTGTAGTGAGGCGAGAAGAGGTCAGTGGGTACGGGGGTGCATAGTCAGAGGGAGGTGGCTGTGCAGATACGCCATCTCTGATGAACATGCATTCCAGACAACAAAGGTAAATGGGGGGTAAGAAGAGCGGCAGGGTATGTGGACAAGATTATTGAGGTTTCTGGAATGTTGACTGGGAGAGGATGAGAAAGAGAGCACCAAAGGAGGCCCAGCAGCTAGAAGAAATAGAATAGAGAGTGAGAGGAGGTGGGAATAGTGGAGAGATTTCTGGGGGTGAGGGGAAGTGGGGGAAAAGGAGAAGTTGAATTTAAGAAGTGCTTGGGATGGGAGAAGGGGAGAAGAAAGTAATGATGGTGCAATATAGACACAGTGGGGTACAAACAATAGAGAAAAGAGAAAGGAGGAACAAGAGGGTTCCGAACATGATAATTTGGGATGAATGGTGATGGGAATGGATGTGGAGCAAACACAGTGAGCAGTAGGTAGCACCTGACAAATCAGACAGTTCTGTGGAGTATTGATTGCAGGGTGTCTCCCAGGTCCTCTGTGTCCTTCCTTGTTGTTCTTCTTGGTGAACTCCCTTGCTTATCTCCAAATACACAGCTACCTGTGCCTTTCACTCATCTGATGATATTTGCCTGTCCTCTGCTCTAAGTTCTACCTCTCATGCATGTAAAGAAGATCTCTTAATGGTTGCCTATAATCTCCAATCCTTCAAAAAACATCCTAACACCCACTTCTTCTATGGAAACCTGTAGACTGACAGGACTCCTGCTTTCAGGTGTCTACCATTATATACATATTTTAACAACATTTTATTTCATTTTAAAACAAAGTGAAGTCCCCCTTAACCATCTTATGTGATGGTGTGTTATTTAACCCCTTGACGACAATTGATGTGCCAGGCATGTCACTAGAATGCACCCCCTTAATGACAATTGATGTGCCTGGCATGCTTGCCTGTAGAGAGGCATTCAGCAACACAAAAAAGTAAGATAGACATGCCTCTAACAAGATGGCAGCGCCCATTCAAAATAAGAGTTCCCAGAGGGTCTCTCCAGACCCTCCAGCTCACTAATTACTGTGTAATAAAATATAAAAATAAAAAAGACCCTAGTAATGTCACCATGACAGTATAGGGGGAAATCATCGCATTCAAGAAGAATATGTAAAAATATATATATTTTTTTATGAGCAAGTGCTAAAATTGGAGCAGTATCTTCCCAAAATGAAAGGCATGAAAAAACTTCAAATACCAGCATTTGAAATACCCAGGAGTGTCTGTCAAAAATATATAGTTTGATGGGGTGAATTGAAAAAAAATAATACAAAAAACTTTTACAAAGGCTGGTAGTAAAATTAGTGCTTGGAAATGTTTAAAATACAAGCATTTGAAATACCCTGGGGTGTCTAGTTCTCAAAAATGTATGTTTAATGGGAATTAATTGAACTGACTGACTTCAAGGAGCACATAGGGACAGAATGACCAGTTTTGAAGAAAATGGTTTTGAAATAGCAATATGTTACTTGTACTTATTGTCCTATAACTTGTACAAAAAAGCAAAACATCATAAAAAAAACATTGGGTATTTCTAAACGCAGGACAAATAGTAGAATCTATTTAGTACATTTTCCATTAACTTTTGTACATGAGGAAAAAAAATAGTTCAAATAAAAGTCATTTTTCAATTTTTCATCATATTTAATACCGCATTTGCTCAATTATAAGATGACCCTGATTATAAGATTACCCCCCAAAATTTGAATATTAATTTAGGAAAAAAAAAGCCTGAATATAAGACTACCCTATAGGAAAACAAAATAGCTTGTGTGGGTACAGTAAATAAGAAAGAAGAAACGTACAGCTAAACTTGAGCACAGCAGAAATGTAAAAGCAGCCATTGTCACGAAGGGTACAAAACGTTCTGAAAAGCTCCTAAGGGTTTAGCTCTCTCTGTCAAAAGGATCTATTCACTAAAGTGAGAGTTGGGAGGAGTTTTTGGTTTCAGCTCTCTTGTTTTTCTATTCAGTATTAGCCATTTCTCCAGCAGGCTGGCCCTGCGTAATGCATACTTATTCCTGGGAGCTCTCCAGGTTTTGCTCCTCTTATCCGGTATGACATCCGAACCATCTGGATTGTGGGAGTGAGGTCGAGACACTCCCCATTCTATGCCCATTTCCCTTTAAATGAGGATGTCTCCCATGACATCAGAGAGAACGCCCATTAACGTCAGTGGGAACGCCCCTGACGTCAGTAGGAATGTCCTCAACGTGACCAGGACCACCCACAGGTGGGCAGTCCTGGCCGTGTCCCGCAAAGGGTAGGCTCCGGGTGGCCAGAGCCCACAAGTTCCCAGGTATGATGCATAATTAGTTGGCTGGGATAAAATTAAAACAATCTCACTGAATTAAAAATGCATTATACAGAGCCATCCATAATCTCCCTGTAGCAGAAGTTCACTGGCTTGGCCCTTCATAGTGTATTGTGAACTTGATGAGTTAAAAAACCACAATTCTCTTGCAAACTCTCTTGCCAGCTCTCCTTTTTGTGAATAGACCCAACCGCCGGTTCATGCAAAGTCAATTTAATATAATTACATTAAAATGAAAAATCTTGAAGGAAAAGCCACCTTGTAATAAGTAATGCCTTCCTCGTTTATCGCAGAGACATTAATAAATTGCCTATAATTTTTATATGTTGCAAATCCTGTCATTTAGCCTAAATGATGTAATCTTTTTTCCTCTGTATCACATTTCTAAGAAGTGCTGAGTTGTGTTCTGTCTCTGCAATTTCTTAAATCACAAAGCATTTAAGAGCCATTAAATACCTGGAAAGGATATGATTTTTTTCATTTTAGTATTAGCAAATATAACATTGCTCCCTACCCCCCAAAATGACTACATATATAAAATCAAAGTAGCAACTGAATGTCACGCTTAAGTAGTTTTTGGAACTAAGCTAATTTCTTAAATCATTGTAGGGACCATTAATCAATTAGAATGGGAAAAAGAAGTATCTTTTTACAAATTTATGCTGTTAAAACGTACAGCCTAAATGTGAAAGGAGGGATTATCCTAAAACTGCAAAATTACCTTCAAGGGATATACAGTCTGATGCCACAAGACTTTTTTTCTATATTTATTTTTACATTTCTTTGAATATTTTTTTCTGTTAAAAAGAAAAAACTCTGTAGAGAAATGAAGATACAAATGTATTATTACCAAGTATTGCATCATAGAGATTTGTATTTTTAATAATTAAATAGCACAGTATAATTTACAAATTTAGTGGCTAATTAATTCTCTGATCTGCAGCACTATTATTTGGAAGCGTGTGTTGTTTAGGTATTCTTGCAATAACAGGGATAGAGCTCTATATTTGCACTGTGTGTCGATACATATACCGTATGTATATTTACTGAAACCTGTCATTTGTATCTGTTTTGTTCTGTCATATTGCCCTGAATAGTTCGTATTCCAAAATCTTATGCAACTTTACATCTTTTTCTGTGTCGGCCCAATGAAAGGTATTAACTGTGGCTAAATATTCTACTTTTGGGCTAATATGGCAATATTATTCTTAGGAGAAAATAGAAAAAATGTTTTTCACTTTAATTTTTTAATATTTCCAACTTCTCACATTTCTATCCCTTACTGGTTTACAATTCCAGAATACACATATTTTCTTGCAAACTCAAGATTATTGAATACTTGGAGACTTTAATCAGTAAATTATTATTAAAGATATATTTTATATATTATGGAAAATACCAATATGAAATTCATTGTAGGATGATGTGTGACATCACAATTTAGAAATGGACCAGAAAATGAGTCCAATTAGTTGACCAATATCTGCTGTCAACTTTCATAAATCTGTGTGGAATATTTATTGCATAATATGACATTTCTAAACTCAATAATTGTTGGACTACAGTGTCACTACAGCCTGTCAAATAGATTTATCAAGCTGATGGGCTAGGAACTGAAGTGAACAGCTCTCCTTTTCATCCATACATCCAATTATTGGAATACATATCCACTGTCTTCTGTGGCACCTACCTATGAAACATCTGACACATATAGCATTACTCTGCAATTACACCAGAGGCCTGTGATTTACTTTACACAATTGCTTCACTGATGTGCGCTGTTCCTTGTGCGCTAAGGTCTTTGGCAGGTGGCCTCCCAGGAGTAATGCTGCAAGAGAAAAAAAATGATTGCCGGTATTATTAGTCCTAATAAGGCATTAAACGAGAGATCACAAGTTAAGACATGCCATTAATTATCCAGGATGCAGTGGTGCTAATCTCTTTTGCAGTCTGACACAGAGAATCAGGGCTTGGTAAAACTTCAACATCCATTTCCCTTGATTTCTTATCTTGTCCTGTTATAATTTGCCTTTACTTCATATTTTGTTGAAGTTATATGCTCCCATCAAGTCTAATTTGTTATATGCTTCCATCAAGTCTAATTTGGACAAGTCTAAATTGTAGTTTTTCTAAGGTGATAAAATAGTTCAGGGATCAATGGAAGAGGGTGGTGATTACAAACACTATGGAGTTCAATAATGCATTTGTCTTCTGCACAAGGAAGAATCCTGCACCAACAAAGGGCTCTCTAGGATTACTCTTCACCATGCATTGCTAGTCCTTCCCCATGCTAATCCTGCTTTGGGTCGCTCACTCTTGTTTACCAAATGCAGTATAGCAAGGAGTCAGGGTGTTTGTCTAGTAGACTAAGATAATACAACAGAGTGAGAAAAAATACGAATGGCTAATGTTCAGCTACCTGAAAACATTATATTATGAAAAAAATAGAACTGTTATAACCTCATAAAGATTAAGGGTATATTTTAACATACAAGCTCAACAGTGGCATCGCTAGGGGGACAGAGGCAGCCATGGTCCAGCCTACAAATTAGTGTGCCGCCAACTGAAACGCTGCTGGCAACGTTGGAGGAAGGCTTGTCTTTAATGCAGGGCAAAAGGGGCACCCAGTCACCCCCCTCCCCTAAGTGTGAGCACCACACCACAGAAAAAGGTGCAGGTAAAGCAGAGGGTACAGGAAAAAGTATGACTGAGTATGTGTGTGTTATTATGGATGTATATATGTTCAGGGGCATATTTGGTACAGTAAGACTGCATGGGGTAAAATTGCACAGGCAGGCTGCTTGTCGCAAATATGTTACTGGCAGGCTGCTTGGAAGAAAATATGCCACAAGCAGGCTGCTTGGAAGAAAATATGGCACAAGCAGGCTGTTTGAGGACATAGATGACACATGTAGGCTGGAGGCAAATATGACACAGGCAGGATGCTTAGGGGCACTGATAAACTGTTTGGGGACAAAGATGGCATAGGGGAGATATTATAAGAGAGTGTATGTTTGTGTTTTAAAAGTGTTCGTACATTAGAGCAAGTATGTCTAAGAGCAAGCAAGTGTAGATGCATGGCCAAGCCAGAATGTCTATGTGTAAGTGCAAGCGTAATTGCGCGTGTGTATATATATGTATATATGTATATGTATGGGTAGGTGTGTTTGTTTATGGACAGGCACTTGTAAGGGTAGAGTATATTTGTGTATTCTGACAGTCTACCCATCACTGTTACTATTTTTGGTCTAAAGAGTATAGAATGAATAAAGGGTGCTTGTGAGCTGGACTTTTAGGAGCCCTAACTTACAGGAGACCTGAGACTCTGAGAGGAGACCACTGTGTGTACAATCTGGGTGCTCAGGAAATCCCGTGAATGCAAACACTGGCAAACTCCTCTGGGCAAATCCTCTGTCTCTGTGCAATCTGGGTGCAGGGGCAAATCCTATGAGTGCATTCTGGGTGTAGATTAGAGCCCTTCTCTTGCAAGCTTACAATCTAGTTGTGTTTGAGGGGGATATGAAACAGGAGGAGAGGACTGTTTGGATGTTATCCCTGATGGTGTCAATTTTGCTTTTAAAATAGGTGGCAAGTTCTGGGGCAGAGAAGTTGGAAGGTAAGGGAGGTGCTGGAGGACAGAGAAGGGTGTTAACCCCTTAAGGACAATGGGCGGTACCGAAACCCACTGAAAACAATGCATTTTGAGTCCGTGCATGTCATTAAGGGGTTAAATAAAAAGAAGAGACATTAAGGGTTATGGAAAAGGGAAAAGATGAATAAAAAATAGGTTTCTTTGTAGAGATGGAGGGCAGGTGTATAGGGACAGAGCATGTGTGGTAGTAACGGGAAGGTCGGATCATTAACCCCTTAAGGACCAGGCTGTGTTTTACCTTTTGTACCATTGGGACCGAGGCTGTTTTGAAACTTTTGCGACGCGTTTAGATCGTAATTTTCTCCTCACTCATTTAGTGAACCCACACAAATTATATATTGGTTTTTTCAGGACAAAGGGCTTTCTTCAGATACCATAGTTTTGATTATATTATCTAATTTGCCATAAAAAAATAATATAAAATGATGAAAAATGAAAAAAAACCCACATTTTCTGAATTTTACCCGAAAAATCTTTTACTCGTCCAAAAAAGCTAATGAAAAAACCTACTAAATAGATTCTACTATTTGTCCTGAGTTTAGAAATACCCAATGTTTTTATGTTTTTTTGTTTTTTTCTGCACGTTATGGAGCAATAAGTACAGGTAGGGTTTGCTATTTCAAAACCATTTTTTCCAAATCTGGTAATTCTTCCCCCCCATGTGCCATTTCAGGTATCTTTGAAGCCGGCCAATGCAATTTACCCCATCAAATCTTATATTTTTGAAAACTAGACACCTCAGGGTATTTCAAATGCTCGAATTTTAACTATTTTCATGCACTAATTCTACCACCAGTCTTTGTCAAACTTTGTGGTAGTAATTTATTTTGTGTTTTTTTAATCACTAAAATTGCGCTTCAGGAATGGATTTACAGCTCTTGGTATACATCAAACAACACCCCAATATGTGTTCAGCATATCTCCCGAGTACAGTGATACCCTAAAGACCCCATTAACCATAACTGCCCTTAAATTAACACTAAAGACCCCATCAACCATACCAATTTATTAGGTAATTTATCTGGAGTACATGCAATCAATTTTGGTTCCGATATGGTTAATGGGTTATTTAGGGTCAATTTAGGGGCCATTATTGTTAATGGGGTGTTTAGGGTTAATTTTAGGGGCAGTTATGGTTGATGGGGTGTTAAGGGTTAATTAATTGGGGGCAGTTATGGTTAAATTAGGGTTAATTTTAGGGGTAGTTATGGTTGATGGGGTGTTTAGGGTTAATTTAATGCTATGGACTGAGGGTTAATTTAGTTAATCTAAATCCTGGGGGCACTGAATATTATTAATGTATTTATTTATGAAAGTATGGTATCAGTGATATTCTCTGTAAGATTCAAATCGCTGTAAGATCCGGATACCTGTAAGATTCGAATCTTTAAATCATTTAAATCATTTGAATCTTTGAATCATTCGAATCTTTGAATCATTTGAATCTTTGAACTTTTCCAAACTTTTTTCGAAGAGTGCCAGATTTGATGAAGTGAACATGTGCGAGGGCCGACCATTTTGCCTGACATTCTTTGAACCATTAAAATTAAATGCAAATTAACAGGGAAGAGACTACAGTTGACTGCTGCTAGTCTGCCTTCGTCTACAGGTAGCCAGCAGCAGCTGTCCTGTTGTTGATCACAGCCAAAATTGCCACAATTGGTGACAGTGGCAGAGAATGTAATACCACGTCCTGGGGCTTAACTGCCAGTTTTGCAGGGGGGTAATATTACACCCTCTGTCCTTAAGAGACTAAACAAGAACACAGAACAATATTTTTGAAACTTACGAAAAAGGTGAAAGTCCCCCTTTTAAATACTTTACATGTGATTTTGCGTCTCCCTGCCGTTCCCACACATCTTCTTGTCCCCTCGATCCCTCGCTATGCATATATTGCAAACACTTCATGGGGACTTTAATTCGTTTATGGATGCAAACGCTTGCAGCTGTATGTAATCTTTTTTACACATCACATATAGAATTCAACAACCTAAGGGCATCTTAGCTCTACATTTCATAGGTCCAAATTCATGATAAATGCATGCAGAACACAGAGAAACATGGGATTTCACAACAGATAAGAACTATTAGGCCCATCCAGTCTAACCATTTATCTTGATGCAAAGGCTCAGACCTTAATCAGGTCTTGGTCCAAGACAGCTTTATGCCTACCCCATGCATTCCCTCACTGTATTAGCCTCTACCACTTCTGATGAGAGGCTGTATTATATAGTAATCAGCCAATTGCATTGTGACAACCACCATACCAAAGCCCAAGCCATGATAAAAGGAGGCTAAGAAGCACAGTGCCACTTGTGACTATATCCAGAAATAGCAGCTAAAATGTAATTAAGTTATCAAAGGGTATCTTTGCAGCAAAGCTGATGCAGCCCTCATGCTAAAATCTGAAAATTGAATAAATATGCAAACAATATAACATTTTCTTCAAAAGCTAATCAATCCTGATTTTTTTTTCAAGAAAATGTCAATTATAGGAATGTTTTTATGGCCATCTGCAAAAAAATGATGCATAACGATATCTATTAGTTTCCACCAAAAACTAAATGTGGATGTCCAGTGGAAGTCCTGCTTCTTATCAACCAGCAGTAATCACTTTGAAATCTGTGATTCATTTTATTTTTCAGCATGTTTAAGTTAAGTGTGATGGGAAGCAATAACAAGTGCTGACTCACATCTTTACCAAATGAATATAAAATGAAAAGCAAATTAGTTCTAAATTTAAATGCATGGGAAATGCAGATTGGTTTGCATTTATATTTGATTTAATGAGAGATATCATGACCTTCCATTAATCAAAGTGTATTACTTAAAGGACCACTTAGACACATATTTTCTAGTGTGTCAGCAGGCTGCTTGATATGTACCGTAGGTTGCTTGAGGTCTTTTTTCTCTCTTTGTCCTCCCTTCACAATATGTGTCCAGACTGCAATTATTTTGGTTGAATGCCCCTTTAAGCCTCAATTAGGTTTGATCCGCTTTATACAATAAAGTGTGATTTTGCAAGAGATTTGTTGTTTAAAGGGAGGCTCCAGCCATCCCTGTGCCCTATAAATGTTATGTGATGGAGTGGGAGACTAATAAGACCACTTTTCTTGTTATTGTTTTATTGATGATTAGCTTTCCATTAAACTGTATCTGTATATACAGTCAAAAACTTACTCTTACGCTCTCACACACTCTCACTCACTATTACACCATTTCTTTCACACTCTTACTCACTCTCTCTCATATTCTCTCTCTCAATGTCTCCCTATCTTCTCCACTGAATGCTTCAGTGTCCCTGTCTCATTTTCCACAGTCCGCTTCTTCTTTCTTCTGTCACTTTATCTGCTGACCAGGCCTCCCAAAGCGCTTCCTGAAGCCAGTGCAGTGCATACAGCGGAATCAGTGGCATAGCTACACAGCTGCTTCTGCGGAGTGGAAGGAGCAACACATCTAACAGAGGAATTACTTGAAGACATGTCACTTGACTCCTCCAACTAATCTAAATCCAAGGAAAATTATTATTATGAACATTGTCACTGACCATATCCTTTTACTCTAGGGCACAAGGCGGAGTAAGACCCACTCCTGCTGCAAGAGTAGACCTTCCCTCTTCTTCCACATTTCCTTTTGACCAAAAATAGATCTGCTGCTATCATCTGACAATACTCGCTGGTAAAAATGAAAAAAATTAAAATGTATCATAGAGGAACAATACAAAACTGGCCACGGGCGAGAGTACTGCTGAGTGCTGAAAGTCCGCTTAGACACGCAGCAAGTTAACAGCCCATTATTTTGCCCTGCCTAAATAAACTATTAATAAAGTAATGGCAAAATTTCCTTTTTTGGTCCCCTGTTCGTAGTGCGCTCTGTGGTCCCCTGTTCGAAGTGCGCTCCGTGGTCGCCTGTCCAGTGTCCGCACCGGGGTCCCCTGTCCAAAATCCGCTCCGTGGTCCCCTTTCCGAACTTCGCTCTGCGGTCCCCTGTCCGAACTCCGTATCCTGCATCTGCCTTTGTGTCTTTATTTGATCCTACACGACCTGCTTGCCGAGCCCAGACAATTAGTGTCTGTGCCCATTAGTGTTAGTGTGAGTACTCCTTCCGAGATCAGGCTCTGGTTCCCCCACTGACCAGGACTTCTGCAGCCTCCCAGCAATCTTTCTGTTTCTCTCTCTTGCAAATTATTCTAACATTGTGATGTTTGGGGCTGTGGAGGGGTGGGAATTTGGTGGCTGTAGAGGGGTGACCTGCGGGCTGTAGAGGGATAAGCTAGGGGTTGTGGAGGGGTGAAAATTTGGTGGCTGTGTACCTGTACTTCAATTTCTACAAAGAAAAGCACTATGTAGAGGAATGATCTCACTTCCCTAGTTAGCACACCAGTGTGCTTCATTAGAGGGTTGATGTCTCATGAGCAAATACTTTCATAAAAACTAAAGTGACCATACACCACATGCATTATTTTAAACCTGGATGACTTAGTATAGTGAAAATTATAGTCACTGAAAGGGAAATGTGTCTAATGTGGACTTGGGGTAGGAAACACTCATACTATTTATAAATGGTTTGTCAGAGAGCCTATAAAAGGTGTTGAAATGTTTTTTAAAATGTCAGCAAATTATTCTACTCTTCACATGATCTGATGGTCTCTGGGGTCTCATAAAATACCCAGGGTAATGTTCAGACAGCTTCCTTTCTCTGCACAACTAGAAAGGAGTTTGTATATGACTAAGAATGTTGAAGATGCTACAGGAGTGGATGTGGAGGTCTTGCTGAATGTTGTTAATACTGCTACAGGAAGCCAGGAAGTTAAATAAGCAGGAACAGAAAAAAAAACAACTTTTACTAAAACATAAACTGAACTGTTTGGAGCAGAGCCATATCACAGTAGGTCAGGATCTCAGGACATCCTGAGAAAACGTTGACACAGCCTGTATGTAGTGAACCCTCAACCTGATGTTAGGCTGAAGCTGCGAGCACCAGTATTTTGCTCAACTATTTTACTACCACAGAGACAGGGCAAATATCAAGTGTATATTCTTATTATGTCTTCTTGTGGTTTTCCAATCCACTCCTCCTACATAGTAATTATGACCCTCTTACAGGGTTATTCTTTTAGGGAAAGTGTGACGAATAAAGCACAAATACAAGTGTATAGAAAAATGTATATTGATATTGAATTAGGTTACTGTTACAGGTTATAAAACATATAACATACAGAAAACATTTGCCAATAACACAAACCTCTCTCAGCCCACAAGCTTCTCCCGGACGTCATCATGGGCAGCTTCGTTCTGAGTCTCCTGACCCAGGACACTTCTGTTCACTGCGCTCTCCTTTCTCAGACTCTTCTTTTTCTGACTCTTCGTTCTCAGACTCTTCCGACTATTGCAGCCCCTAACTAGTCATCCCAGAATTCCTTGTTCCTCCCAGAAAGTGGTTCACACAACCCTCTCTCCAGAGATTGCCAGTATGACCCAATTATGGAGGAGACAGGTAGTCTATGCAAAAATACACACACCTTTGTTAAAATACATCGGCTTCAGTTGTCTGACCCCCTGTGGGGTATCCCACCTCTGTTGGAGCCTTTGTTCCAAACCCTTTGTAATGAATTACTATGCAAATGACCTTACATTGTAAAACCAGATATCTCACCTTACAGAAACCCAAATCTTCCCCAAAACATTATGCAATAAATGTAGTATCACATTTTAAAGGCACCCTTCATTTCTTACAATAGGTTAGAGATAGGCATAATAACATCCTATAGACCTTCCATTTAATATGTTATATTTTTAAATATATTTTATGCAGGGTGTGTTTTGTTACTTTGTGAGGGTCCATCTCAGTTTTACTAAAACTTAAGAACATATCGAAGTATTTTTATCTGTTAGGAAATATTTTTGGATGTTCATGAATTTGAGAATAAACTTGGATAGGTTTAATAAGCACAGAAACAGAAATTTAACAGCAGATAAGAACCATTCAGCCCATCTAGTCTGCCTATTATTATTGATGTAAAGACTGAGAAGACTTAGATTCAGGGGAGCGGCATGCCTGGTCCATGCATTTTTTAGTACCCTACCTTTAATACCTCTAGTAAATTAACTAATAATCTAATAGTTTCTGGTTAAGAACAGATCATTTTTGTAGATCTTGTTTGTAGATCTGTTACATTCTCAAATCTTACATTGTTATAAACAGTAAATTATATATGTAATGGCAATTGGGTAAAATAAGGAATAGTTTAGAAACCTCTACTTGTTTATTTGTCTCCGTTAACATGTTTATGATCTATTGGTTGCTATTTACAGGGCATGCTAAGGTGGGTGCAGGGCATCTAGATGCCAGAGTAAAGTGTATTATGCGGTAGTAGGAATGTAGCAGCACAACAGCACATATAGACAGCAAGACACGGGGATCCATAGGAGGTAAGAGGGAGAGGGAGGAAGAGCTGTACTGATAATGGAAGAGGCAATAGTGAAATTATGTGTATGTATGTTTATATGTATTTGGCAAAGTAACGGAGTCTATATCAGTGGCAAGTTGGAGCGCTCTATATTCCCAGCATGAGGGGTTAATTGCTGGAAGTTAGCAGGTGTATCCAATTAACCTGCACTGAGATGTTCCACCCCTTCGTGACAAAGGCTGATTTCACTTTTTGTACCCTTCGTGACAATGGCCGTTTTAACATTTCTGCGCTGCTCGTGTTTAGCTGTAATTTTCTTCTTTCCCGTTTACTGAACCCACACACATTAGATATTGTTTTTTTCAGGACAAGAAGGGCTTTCTTTAGATGACATTGTTTTGATTGTATCATATTATTTACTATTAAAAAAATTATAAAATATGGTGAAAAATTTAGAAAAAAATGACTGTTTCTAACTTTTAGTTGAAAAATCTTTTACTCATCTATAAAAGGTAATGAAAAAACCTGCTAAATAGATTCTACTATTTGTCCTGAGTTTAGAAATACCCAATGTTTTTATGTTTTTTTGCTTTTTTCTACCCATTATGGGGCAATAAGTACAGGTAGCGTTTTACTATTTCATAGCAATTTTTTCCAAATCTGGTAATTCTTCCCCCCATGTGCCATTTCGGGTATATTTGAAGCCGGCCAATGCAATTTACCCCATCAAGTCATATATTTTTGAAAACTGGACAGCACAGGGTATTCCAAATGCTAGTATTTGAACCCTTTCCAAGCACTAATTCTACCATCAGCCTTTGTCAAACGTTATGGTAGTGATTCTTTTTGCATTTGTTTTTTCACACACATTTTACTTCAGGTATGAATAAACAGGTTCTGGTATATGTCACTATCATAAAACACCCCAATATGTGTTTAGCAACATCTCCTGAGTACAGCAATACCTCACATGAATGATTTTTCCTGGCTGTTTGGGGGCAAAAGGGCCACATTTGGGGCATGCGCTTTTTCAATGTTGAACTTTGGCGTTAGGCGATCAACTGCCCATGTCCTATTTGGTGCATCTTTGAGCCGGGCCATTTCAGTATGCCCAATAAAGCCATATATTTTTGAAAACTAGACACCCAGGGTATCTCAAATGCTAGTATTTTAACTCTTTCCATGCACCATATCTACCACCAGTCTTTGTCAAACTTTGTGGTAGTCATTTTTTGCATTTGTTTTGTCACACATATTTTACTTCAGGTATGAATTAAAAGGTTCTGGTATACGTCACTATCATAAAACACCCCAATATGTGTTTAGCAACATCTCCTGAGTACAGCGATACCTCACATGAATGATTTTGCCTGGCCTTTTGGGGGCAAAAGGGCCACATTTGGGGCTTTCGCATTTTTCAATGTTTAATTTTGGCATTTGGGGATCCACTGCCCATGCCCTATTTGAGCCGGGCCATTTCAGTGTGCCCAACAAAACCATATATTTTTGAAAACTAGACACCCCAGAGTATTTTAAATGCTGGTATTTTAACTCTTTGCATGCACACATTTTACCACCAGAATTTTTTCAAAGTTTGCAGTAGAATTCTTTTGTGTGTATTTTTCCCACACACACCTATGTTATGTATGAAGTTACAGCTCCTGGTATATGCCACTGTCACACGACACCCCAATATGTGTTCAGCAACATCTCCTGAGTACAGTGATACCCCACATGGGTTTGTCACCTTTTGGGGGAACTAAAAGGCCACCTTTGGTACTGTGTGCATTTTTCTAATTTGGAAATTAGATGTGTGGCCATCCTTCCCCCCGTGTTAATTTGGACCTTGTTGAACCTGGCCAATTCAATTTACCCCATCAAATCATACATCATATATTTTTTGCCTTTTTTTAATTTTTTTTAACATTTTTTTTCAACTTGAAGGTTCCCCTGATAGCGACATCAGTGGGACATTATTTTTCATTTTACTGTTTTTTTTTTTAAAACTATTTACTTTCTAATTACTATTAATGGTTTTTATTTAATTGTTTAATTTATTTTTACACTAATCACACTGTGATTAGATAAGCTGGGCTAAATTGACTTGCATGGTTGAATGCTAGGTACCTCGCTATTTCACCTGAGCAAGTGGAGCCATGAGTTCTCTTATGAGGGTCTGGGAGACATCTTAGGGAACTTTTTCATCTTTAATTATTTTTTTTCCAGACGGGCGCCATCCTTGCCGGAGTGGTGAAGATCACCGGCAGCGGCGGCTGTGACCGCTCTTCAGGGGCGGTCACAGTCCATCCTGGGGTAAGTGTTTGGTGTTGATCGCCTCCTAAACGCTTTTAAAATGAGGTTGAGGCATTACAGCAACGCCGTTTGGGTGCAGAAAGCGAAAGTAGATCGCTTTCTGCACCCGTTTAAAGACATGCCGGTCCTGGCACGTGAATTGTCGTAAACGACTTGTTTTTCCGTGATGTGCCCAGACCGGGAATTGTCATCAAGGGGTTAAACTGCAGTCCTACTGATTCAGCTCCTTGGTAAGCAATATACCCATGAAATAATAGATAGGACACACCAAACATGGGGTACTTTGATGTGGTGGGTTAATGTCATGGTTTTACAGCAGATTTCTGTAGTGTTGTGAGCTTTCTGCTTTTTCATTGTGGGCGGTTCTTTAAAGCTCCACATTGCTCTGGCCTATATAAGGCTGCAGTATTCATTTGCCCTTGTGTTTGCCTCCAGCGAACCAAGCTTTGGTTCCTGTCCCAGTTTGTCTTTTGATTTACGCTGCTGTTACCATTTGGCTTTGTTGGCTTGCTTTTTACAAAAAAGGTGTTTTGGACAACAGATGAAGTTCAGAATGGACTGGAGAAAGTATGTGTGATTAATTGAATGAATGAGTATTTAAATGTTTGTGAAGGAGTGTGTGTGTGTGATAGCATTGATGAGTAAGGGGGGTGGTAGCATGGCATAGGTAGGCTGTAATCACAATCCTATCATCCCCAGGTTCCAGCATGTACTGGCTGCCTTGGCTTGACAGGAGTGTGATTGCTGTTAGCAGTTATATATATACCGCCAGAAATGCCTTTTAAGCCCCTATATGCCACTCTGCCCCATGATATGCCTTTTAACCCCCTATCTGCAGGGCCGGCCCAAGACAAAATGCCACCTGGGGCGAAGTTTAAAATGCCGCCCCCCCATTATCTACCCTTCCTCTCCCTCCCGCCCCTCCATTATCTACCCTTCATCTCCTCCCCCGTACTTACCTTTCAGCAGTCTTGCGGTGAGTCTCCATGCCGGCTTGTAATGCTGAGCGCCGGAAATGACGCCATCTTCCGGCACTCAACATTACAAGCCGGCACCGAGACTGAGCTAGAGGCTCGCAGAGGAGAGAGGGGCGCCGGACGGGTACTGATAACTTGGTAAGATAAAACCACTTGGCGCCCCTCCCTCTCTCTTCTCTGCTTTAAAAAAAAAAAAAAAAAAAAAGGGGCTTGGGGCGGCAAAGTGCTGCCCCTTCAAAAGTGCCGCCTGGAGCGGTTGCCCCACTCGGCTCCATTGTCGGGCCGGCCCTGGCTATATGCCAGATTGGCATATAGGGGTATAAGGCATATCATGGGGCAGAGGGGCATATAGGAGGGTATAAGACATTTCTGGAGGTAGAGTGGCATATATAGGGTTAAAAGGCACATCATGGGGCAGAGTGCCAAATAGGGGGGTATAAGGCATTTCTGGGGGCACAGTGGCAAACCTGGGGGCAGATGTGCATGATTGGGGTGGGCAGGTTGGCAAACAAAAGGAAATAAAAATATATATATTTTTCTCAATCATAGCTTTTATTAAATATGAAAAAATAGTTTACATGAATTAATATTTACTAGTAAACCTTTTTTTCCTATAGGGTAGGCTTATATTCAGGCTTTTTCTTTTTTCCTAAATTAATATTTAGATTTTGGGGGGTCGTCTTATAATCGAGCAAATACGGTATTTAAACATTTTTGCAGGTGACGGTGGCAGGATTTGAAATTCTCAAATATGATAGAGATATAAGGAAATATATATATGGGAAAAGAAGGAATCATGGATTACCAGCTGCTCAATATTTGGGATGCTGAGCATCAAGTAGTTAAAAGCTATCCAGGACGCAAATTGCAAGAGACCGTTATGCATGGCAAAAGGGTCAGGAGAGGAAAGGTACATTAGCATGTCATCAGCCAGAGGTGGTACTAGAATCCAAAAGAAGACATTAGCTTGCCAAGTGAGGAGGTATAGACAGTGGAAAGTAGAGGCCTTAGAACTGAGTCCTGTGGCATGCCAACAAAGAGCAACAGGGGAGACAAACAAGTACCAGGGAATGAAACTCTAAAGGTTCAGTCAACAGCATCAGTGGCTAATTCACAATATAAGGACTGCAGTCAGCCTATATAGCCCTAGTGTCCCTAGGTTTCTCTGTAGAAAATCCCCCTAGGTTGAACATCCACTCATACATCTTCTATTAGCATAAGCATGCCGGTCAGTATAGAAAGCCTTAAAGTCCCAGTCTGTAAATCATTACTGTCTTGTACTGCCAAGTGTGAAAGAAGTGCCTTCAAAATAGCATAATTTGTTCAAAGCTATAATTATTATAGATAACTAAATACGTGTAATTATCATCATTACCAATGATGGTGATAATTTATTTTTGGTGTATAACAGCATTCCGCAAGCCAGTTACACATTTTGCTATTGTCTCATTACAAAGAATCCTACTTTGAATAGATACCAAGGTTAATTATAAATTCACTTGTTTTTTTACATTATTTTAGCAGTTTTTTTGTTCTTAATGATCTTGAACATATATTATAAAAGCATAGTCAGACATGACAGTCAGTGTTTCGTTTTAAAGTTGTCTGGCAAAAGCTATTTATTAAGCTAATATACTTTCTGAAAGTATTATTATGTAATGTAAAATCTTCTATATAATTATATAGAGAACCAGAAATTCTAGGCCATTAGGTCATCTGGAAATATTAGAAGAACAGGGAGATTTTTACAAAAAAAACCCCCAAAAAATGTTTATAAGTGAATGGAGTGAGCATGATTATGATTTTAACAGTGAGTATTAAGGGAATTTATATCAAAACATAATACAAATAAATCTAGACATCATGCAATGAGATCCAAATGGCAAGAACCTATATCTTCAAATAAGTATAAAACTTTGCTTTTATTGCTCTATTATAAAACATAATAACATGGACAACCTAACTAAGTCCAGTGAGATGGATGAAACGTTTTACATGGATTGAGGTGCATGGCGTTCTCTTATGCTTTGAAACATCTATGTCATTACGTTTTATAATGAAGCAATACTTTCTGCTTTACTTTCGCTATTGGATGATATCTGGCCTTGGTGTAAAAACAACCTAGCACACCAAAATCCGGAGACTAGGAGCAGGTCAAACAAGCCGGGTCGGTAACAGGAGAGCACGGAATAAGCCAAAATCAGGAAACAAGGAGCGAGGTCAAACAGTCCAGGTCACAATGGGTTAACAAGATCAAACTAGAGCAGCAATACTAAACATGTCTTACACCAACGAAGGGTAATGTAATAGTGAAGGTTCCGTGTTTAAATAGGCCAAAGGTCTATAGGAGGTCAGATGGGGTCATACGAGATCACAAATGCCTGTCACTTCAGTACGCGTGTACTCGCAACGTCACGTGACGCATTCATGGGACGCAAAGTCAGGCGAGTCCTAACACACACCACTGCAGTTGTTTTCATAGATACAATTTTGTCCATCACATTGCACACACCATAAACAACAATACAGTTTTAATACAATGCACTCCCCTTATTCAACAATCATTTAATCATTTAGATATGTCTGAACTTAACCTATTAAACATCAATATGAAGCCAAACCAATTCCAATTTAAGCATACCATTTATACCATTAACACATTACCACCCAAACATGGTATAGGCATCATGATGCAACATGTTACTTGTTGAAGCTGTTAGTGTCCCCAAAATCATGGTGGCTATCACACACAAATTTCACTGGTGCACCAAATACTGGGAGCATCCTCCACATGCACCCAAAGGCCTGTGTACAATACACACATGATGGCCTGGGCCTTCTCTATACCAGGGCAAAAACACATAACACCACAGGGAAGGCAGGAAGGAATGCTCACTGGTCATTTTCTAATCCAAAAGGATGTAGGCCCACTTCCCTGCTTCACTACTTCTCTTTCAGGGCATTTCCACCCTCTTAATTACCAAGCCCCCCCAACTAAGGGAAACAGTATCTACCTTATCCTGCTTAGGTCACATAGACCTTCCCAGGAGTTCATGCTTCCCAGGGCTATTCTTGTGTTTTCACAATTATTGCTGTTTGATTATGAAGATACAACTCTGTTGTACCATCTGAGGCTGGTAAAACTTACCAGGAGTAGTCCTTCATAATGCATTATTTCTAAAAGATGAAACTGAGTTGGTGGGATAAAACTCACACATAACCCCCAATTGTACAGTAAGAACCTAATGATAGGGGATCCTGCCCTGTACTATGATTAAGTGTTATGCTGTGAGTATTGAGGGCCTTAGTCTGCCACCCTGCCTAAAGCCATGCAGAGTCTTCATCTGGCTTCCACTAAGATGGAGGACAATTAACCCCTGGGCATGTCAAAAGAAGTGCAGACCGGTGTCTGACAGCTAATCTGACATAGTGACTGTTGGATAAGCAGATACAGAATGTGGGGGTGATAGGCTTGGCTGCACTTTTTCTCTGTGCCAAAAGGTGCCATCTTAGTAGGATTTATTGCTGCTTAAAGTTCAAATTGGTGACCGTACGTAAGATGAAGTGTTTCATAAATGGAATAGTGTCTGAGACAACCCCAACAAAGCATGAGAAAAGCTTAATACCTTACCCTATGGTAAATCCCAGTTTGGGTACTTTCCATATGTATACAGCTGACCTGTGCCTTCAGAAAAGAAAGAAAACTTTAACAGTGTCTGAAAGCAACACCTAGCCCAACCCGTAGATTTTGCGTGTACAAGAGAACCAGCAACCCAAGATGCATAATGTGTGTTTATATATGAATTCCCCTATATTAATAGGGAGACCCTTTAACAGATGCAAAGAGAATCAAACACAATCAAGAACAAGCGTATTAACTTTGGTCCACACAGAGCAGTTTTTCTTTGTTTATACTCTGCACATTCCTGGTTAAGCTCATTTTCTTAAAATAGTACACGTGGGCGTGGCCTGGCGACGGAGCTCGATGGACGTGTGAGTGTAGAGCTCTGCCACCACACGAGCAAATAAGCGGCTCTACCGGTTGATTTACCGAGCAATATCGCATATAATTGATTATTCTGATTCCCTACCGCGGCAGTGATGTTGACGAAACAATCTAAAAAGACCCCGCACAAGCTTCCTCACTATTTCTCCAAACAGTGGGCATCAAGATGGCGGTGACTTACCTTTCCCGCTCTCACAACCTGACACTGATGGGGAAGATCAGGACATGGACCTGACAACACCAGTAACCTCAGAGATTTTAAGGAATACCGTATTTGCTTGATTATAAGACGACCCTGATTATAAGACGACCACCCAGATCTGAATATTAATTTAAGAAAAAAAGAAAAAGCCTGAATATAAGACGACCCTATAGGAAAAAAGTTTTACCAGTAAATGTTAATTCATTTAAACAATTTTTTTAATAAAAGCTATGCTTGAGAAAAATATTTTGGTTTTATTTCCTTCTATTTTCCAACCTGCCCCCCAGTTATGCACATCTGCCCCAGAAGTGCCTTATACACCCTATATGCCACTGTGCCCCATGATATGCCTTTTAACCCTCTAAATGCCACTGTGCCACTATACCTCCAGAAATGCCTTATACCCCTATATGCCACTCTGGCATTTAGAGGGTTAAAAGGCATATTATGGGGAAGAGTGGCATATAGGGAGGTTTAAGGCATTTCAGGAGGCAGATTGGCGTATAGAGGGTTAAAAAGGCATTTCTGGAGGCAGAGTGGCATTAAGGGGGTTAAAAGGCATTTTACAGAGCACTCTGCCTCCAGAAATGCCTTATGCCCCCCTGTTTAACACTCCCCCTCCCTCCTCCAAACTTACCGGTACTTAAGTCCTCTGTCATGTAGCTGGTACTGATTCCTTTGTCATGTAGCCGGGGCAGCGTGTAGTTGTCTACGCGATTCGCGTAGACAACTTACGCTGCAGCCAGATGGAGGTGTGGCTAGCAGCGGAGGTTGTCTGCGTCCATCGCGCAGACCTTCTCCGGCTGTCAGAGATCAGAGTTCCCCGCGCCAGTGCCGAATCGCATAGACATGTACACGCTGCCCAAGCTGCACACCGGGGACTCAGAAGTACCGGTAAGTGGGGCGGGGGAGACCTATTTGAGGTCTGATTATAAGTGTAGGTCTGTGTAGTTTCCTCTTGTACTCTTTTCTCTCACCCCTTTTTTTTTCTTTTCCCTTTTGTGTGTTTTGCCCGTGTCGTCCTCTCCTACAATGCAACTTACTGTGGTCTCCATTAATGTGCGTGGTATGAACACTCCACATAAACGCCAAATGTTGTTCCGGGAGCTTAAACCGCTAAAGGCTTCAGTGGTCATGGTCCAGGAAACTCACTTATCTAAGTCCAATCACCTCCTATTGATCTCTAAACACTACCCTTTGGAGTATCATGCTCGTGCATCAGGGAAGACTTGTGGTGTGGCAATATTGTTTAATAAAAATGTTAATTTTGAAAGGTTCCATACAAGGGTGTCTTATACCATTCTTATACCATTCTTAATCTCTATGCCCCAAATTCTGGCCAATTGACCTTTTTAGATTATGTACTTCATAAATTGCATGAGGTGCGGGAGGGCAGAGTGATTGTGGGAGGCGACTTCAATCTCCTTGCCAATCCTTCTCTGGATTCCTCGGCTAGACTCTCGACTAAGTATTTGAAGCTGGTGACAAACCAAGGACTGAAATTGCAACACTTATTCCATCAACATTCACTTTTTGACACATGGAGAATCCCGCACCCTCTGGATAGAGACTATTCATTTTATTCCAATGTACATTCCAGTTACTCTAGGATTGATTTGATACTTGTGGATAAAATTGCATTGCAAGGGGCGAAACATGCAGAGATAGGACACATCTAATGGTCTGATCACGCTCCAGTGTGGATAACTCGCTTCACCGTCTAGATGGCGACTGAATGAAAGCCTACTTCAACAACCTTCCACATGCACAGAGCTAGATGATGCCCTTACACAATACTTTCAAACTAACGACACCCCTGATGTATCGACCTCTACACTATGGCTGGCTCACAAGGCGGTCATACGGGGGCATTTCCTCAAGATTGCTGCTAGACAAAAAAAGCAGAGACTACAACTACTAAATGATTTGACTACCCGTCTGGGGGTTCTAGAACATTCAGATAAAGCCTCATGGTCCGCTGACACCCACAAGAAACTCAGAGAGATTTGGACGGAATTACACAAGCTGCAACTCCAGCGCACTGAGTTTGCGTTACGGAGACTACATCTCACTTACTATTCCAAGGGCAACAAGGTTGATTCCCTCCTGGCGCGGCGACTTCGTCGTCAAGAAGCCCAATCTTCCACTCACTGTCTCCAGACCCCTCAGGATGGTAAAATATTCAACCCCAGAGAGATCACAGATAAATTTGCGGACTTTTACGGACTTTATATAACCTACAAGAACAGAAGGGGCTACCACAACCACAACCTGCGGATATCACAGCGTTTCTGGACTCACTACCGATACCGAAGCTCCCCAGACAGCAGTGGGAAACCCGTACTCACCCACTTTCGACAGAAAAGTGGAGAGGACTATTGCCGGCCTCAAATCTCACAAGGCTCCGGGTCCAGACGGCTTGTTCAACGTATAGTACCAAAAATTCAAACACATACTTGCCTCACGACTTTGTACTCTCTTCTCCGGTTTCATGACAGCGGGACCTCTACCTCAAGAAATGTCCGAGGCCTACGTAGTTGCCATCCCCAAACCTGGGAAATCCACCACTGGATGTGCAAATTACAGGCCCATCTCCTTGCTGAACACAGACACTAAACTATACTCAAAGCTTTTGGCTAATCGCCTGAACGCCCTGCTCCTGGCTCTGATCCCAGACGACCAGGTTGGCTTCATTCTGGGACGGCAACCATCCGATAATACGAGGAGAGTGGTCAACATTACCTCGATTGCCTGAAATACGAACTCTCCATGCCTCCTACTCTCTCTCGACGCCGAGAAGGCGTTCGAACGCCTACACTGGGGCTATCTGCTGTCGGTGTTAAGATTGCCGGAGGCCTTTGTTGTGGCTGTTGATATACTATACCATCGACCTAGAGCGAGAGTCTACACTTCGGGATTCCTTTCCAAACCGTTCAACATTTATAACAGAACTAGGCAAGGGTGACCACTTTCCTCTCTCCTTTTCGCTCTGGCTATGGAACCACTAGCGATCGCTATTCGGACTGATCCCAACATTCATGGCTTCACTATGAGATCTGTTGAATCGAAATTATGTTTATATGCAGATGACGTCCTCCTGACCCTCACGGAGCCTTTGATTACATTACCAAATCTGTCTCGTCTTTTAGAGGCATTTGGACGTCTCTCCTATTACAAGGTCAACTGGTCTAAATCACAGGCCCTCAGCATTGGTTATCAGGAGGACTTGCGGACTTGTCTCGGTTCTTTAACTATTCCTGGAGATCCAACTATATTATGTACCTGGGGATTTGACCAAATACCCTACTACTCTGTTCCGTGTCAACTTCCTACCCTCTCCGCACACATTTGAATCACTCTGCCCTTGCCTCTCCCACCTCGCGAATTCTCACACTTTGCCAGAGGGCGCCAAATGTCCCGAAGGCTATCTCCTTTTGTTATGCGGCTCTGTTGGGTATGGGTCTGAGGTCAAACTTGTATATGCTACAATGGGAGAAAGAGCTTGGTAGCTCCTATGATGTCAAGATGTGGTATGACGCCATTGCGAACTTTCAGGGAGTCTCCCTGAATGCCACTCATTTTGAACCTAATCGCAAGGTTTTGTTTCGCTGGTACTATGTACCTGCTACTCTGGCTAAAATGTATTCCTCTACATCGCAACTCTGTTGGAGACAATGCGGTGAGGTGGGCACTATGCTACATGTATGGTGGGCATGTCCTGTACTCCGGTCGTTTTGGAAACATGTTTTCCATCTCATTACTCAATTGCTGCACATTCCAATAGATGAGGGGGTTGAGGTGGCTTTACTAGACATGTTCCCACACTCACTAGACACACCATATGGGAAGCTTTTGGTGCATGTTTTGCTTGCAGCAAAGATCTGCATTGCTCGTAAATGGAAGAACCCCCCCACACACACACACGATCCGTGAGGTTCTGTACTCCATCACCACGACACGTATATACGAACAATTAGCACATACAGCCTCTGACACGTTGCATCTCTTCCATCCTACCTGGGAGAATTGGGACGATTATTACACACACACATTCACCCCTGCGCCTAGCGGCTATATTCTAGGGAATATGCGTACTCCCTGGTACACGAAAGCAGTCACTGACTCGTGATGGATGTGTTCTTGTGTATCCCCTCCTCCCCTTTTTTTCTTCTCTTTCTTCCTCTTCTCATCCCTTTTTCTATTCTTCTTCTTCTATATTCTCCTTAGATTGTGTGTTTTTTTTGATCGTCATATTCTGAAAATTTTGAAAATCCTGAGATTTCTCTGGCAGATAAATTGCTACTTTCATATGTATGTCAATCCGCCTCTTCCTTTACTCGGAGCGTTTTGGTCGAAATGTACTGTGGACTCTCTGATTGTTTTTCACATTGTGATATTTCTTTAACCATGTAAATCTCAATAAAAATTTTATGTTAAAATATATATATATAGTACACGTGTTCATAAATATTTTAATTATTATTGTAACCAATTCTATAGGCATATACATAAAGTAGCTGCAATAATTATTACAATATGTAAAAATACATTTATTATTAACAGCCCTATAAAATGTGACCGAAATTGTTATTAATATTTAATCATACCTTATCATAATCCAGTTGCTGCATTTTGCAACCTCATGTTAATGGTGTGACTATGCCACCACATAAACCATTTGCAACTCTATAATTACTGTTATTTCTGACACTGACCTCGGAAGGTATCCTAAGTATGACTATTTGAAAATCAAAGAAGGCAAGTAAGAAATCAATAGGATGCAATTTACAGTAAGGAAATGGAAACATTCAAACATAGAACTCGACAGTAAGAAATAATTCATACTTACTAAAATCAGTACAAGTTTTTCAGATGGAGGGAAACACATTTCACATACGTAGACAGCCAGGGCAATATATTATGAACTTAAACTTATACTATTATTAGGGTTGCCACCTTTTACTGAGCAATTTCCTGGACAATCTTTGAAAGGTTGGTCCTGTGGGCCTGGTCAGCGTAATAGAAAAGATACAAAACAGAAAAGGCAAAAAGGAAAGAAGAGAAGGGAATAGAAAAATAAGAGGGGTGGGATGAGTAAAAATAAGAGAAGAAAGAGGGAACGAGAGAAGGAAGTTATGAAGAAAAATGGATAGAGAAACAGGTGAGACCCACACTGCACACAAACGCACATACTAACACACATAGACTCTGTCTCACACGCACACAGAATCTCACATATATATATATATATATTATGTGACAAACCCTGTAGCATGAGGGCCATACATGTCACATTTAGGGGTCCTAAGCACAGTCCTCTAGGGCAATCAGAGTCAGGAACACCAGCTTTGGAGCAAACAGCACTTTATTTTAACTCAAACCCCCAAAAAAACAAATCATAAAAAGAAAACCTAGCTCCCAATTGGAGCCCTCTCTAGTTAAACTATGTTGGTCCAGACTGACCAGCCTAATCACCCACTAATTCAACCTCCCAGCCAGACCCAGCTATGCCAGGCTCTGGAAAACCTCCCCTAGACAAAATGTCCAGGCAGGTATTGCCTCACTTGGCTCAGGGATGGTCTTCTTGTTCATGGCCTCTCCTTGCCCTGGGAGCGCAGTGAACTTCTTCTCCCCCGAACAGTCTCCCTGAGTATCAAGCTCCAGGGGTTTTTAATGCCCAGCACCTGTGTCTGACGCCGGCCCCATAGGAATCACGGACCGGATCCTGCAGATTTCTTGCCTCTTGGAAAACCCAGCATTGAAATTTCCACAAAATTGGGAAACGGAGCATTGGCCCACCCTGCTCTCCAATTGCTCCACCCCAGGGACCCATATGTATAATCTGCATAGCAGCTGTACCCAGATGCCATGCTAATCATCTCCCTGGGGTTCACAGTCTCACAATAGATAGATAGATAGATATCGATGTTTAGGTATCTGTCCTGATTTTGGAACCACCTAATATGCCATTGTATGTTTTTTTTTACTAATCTGGGTTAAAATTGAAATACGTGCATCCACAGACCTATACCCAGGCACTTACACACACACTCAGACACTGATACTTACACACAGGCACTCACACAGAGACACTCACATGATCTATATACGGTACATTGTATGTCCCGTTTTAAAATTGAATCATGTACATCCATTTTTTTCACCATAAATCTATGGAACGCATTTACTTTTAAAACTAAAACCCTCCCATACCCAAAGTGTAAAAAAATAATTTACTGCTCACCACAGCACAGATCACTGTCGATGTCTTGCCCTTTACAGATCCACAAACATGTTTTATAACATTGGCCAAATCAAATCCAAAACAACATGTAGGATTCCACTGTACTTGATGATGTATATAGGTAATGTCTTTATTTTGCATCAACTGTAAATTATTCATATTTTTCAAATCACTAAGGGACCAAGCAAGGGAGTTAAAAGAACTGATTCATCTGGAAAAATCGGTGCATTAGAGTTATGCTTTGTCTTGCCTTGTGCTATGACATTGCATTGCCTAATAGATACTGATAATCACTCCTGATCAATTGATTGACCTACTTGTTTTGCACCCCATAAACACATAGCTCTCAGTATTCCATTCTCTTCATAGACCTTCTGTGTATATAGCGTTGTCATTCACAACAACCTCCTTGTACAGGTCGAGCAAGTCTGGGCCAGTGTTGCGGATAACTCAACATGGCAGGGGGGCTGACCTGGGTGGGGCAGGGAAGCAATTGCTATGGTGGTACAATCACACTTCAAACTTTGCACCAGAATCACTTTGTACACATAATTGTAAGCTTTTGTATAATAGGGAGGGTTCTACAACAATGTCACATTGCATGTAGGAAAGGGTAAAATGCATATATAGTGCATTTTATAAATTGGACTTTAATTTTACTAACAGTCACATTACAGTAAATAAGGTAAATTAATGACATCTACAAATGTAAATGGTCATTATGAAAAATAATTAAAAGATTGTAAAACACCCAGGTGAGTTTCTCTCCAGCAGCAGGGATATTCGCAGAGACACAATCAGACTCAATTGCTGAAGTATGGTCAGTAATGGCAGAGGGAGCTTATCACTTCCTGTCATGTGACAGAATCAGACAGTAACAAGATCCTTTTTTAGTCACGTGCTTTAGTCAGTGAGAATGGTAGCATGGTGGTTACACCAAATATTGATTTTAATTTGATTTTTGTTCTGTTCACTCACTCATTTTGTTAAGTGATAAAAATTAACTATAACAATTCCTAATTTTGAACGCCTGAACTTTTGCATAGTACTGTATCTAAAATGATATTGGAAGAGGTCTCTTGTAACAGTGTTGCCCAAGGGCTCCACCAGATCCTGATCCGGCCCTGGATATACTGATGGAAGTGTTTTCTCTTTAATGGCACAAATGAAGAAAACATGAGGCTCTTCTAGGTACTCACTGCAGGAGAAGCTATGTACTGTTGTCTGTTCTTGGCTGAGCTTTTGTGTACAGATATCAGTAATGATGTTAAAAATAGTTTAGCTATTATGCTGAAAGGACACCAATAGAATTCTGTTCCTTTTTTCATTCTCTTCTTCTTCTTTTGTTGGATTTGACGGTGGGGGGAGTGGATGTCTAACATGACTATCATGTCATAAGGTTGCCAGGCTTTTGGGATAAAGCCATTGATGTGTAAAATTGTCTTTCTCTGTCTTTCTTTTTTTCAAATATGTAACAAATATAATTCTCAATTGAAAAAAAATAGTTTAGCCATAAAGCACCCCTAAAAGATTATCAATAAGTAGTAGCTTTTTGAAGCTAGTTATACTTTAGTGACGAGGCATTTCAAAACATGTCAAATAACATTTGTATTCCGTTTACCTATTGTGTACAAGGAAAATAAAATTCATTTATTGTAGGTGCAAAGCAGGTAGTAATGTTGCATATAACTCAATGGATACATATCAACCTTTGATTAAACAGTGTTATCTCAGCAGTGACAAGACTCAATCTAGTTGGTAAAATGCTTCCTAATTATAGCAATCTCCATATATGGCATTATTTGAAGGCATAATTCCCCTAATTTTGTGAAAAATCATACTGCCTAACCATCTATGCAAGGTTTTTCAATCAAATTAGCTACATTGTCTTCAAATGGATGTCCCAATTAAACTGCACATAACAATCGCAAGCCCAAATGAGAGCTATCCTGGTAATGAGATAGCAACAATTTTCATTTTCCAGCCCATAGGTATTTTAGATAAGAAAACTACCCATATTCTATTTGAAGACATTAGAAAATGTTAATGAAACACAAATAAATACTTTGCTACTATTGTGTTATGATTCTGGTGAGTCCCAAAGCAACGCAGCAAGACTGGTTCCAGAACACATTGGCATATTACCTTATGGCATATGACATTTCACTTTAGCACAGTTACCAGTGGGGACTCATTAGAAGATCATTCCAACTAATACATGTTATTACAGTGCAGCTGCTGGAGCTTTAAAACAGTTTGTGCAGTCTAGAGGTAAGGTGGTCTATTGACAGCATGGCTTCTTAATAAGCTTATCTAACCACTCTACACGCTTATCACACTCCACAGAACAAGACAACAATATATTACTCATGGTTATCAAATGCACCATACTCATAGTATAATCAGGGACATTTGCTACATTTTTTATCAGCAGTTGTTTATAATATTATTTGTTAGACATAATGCTTCTTTCAGCCATTTCATATGTATTTGTTTTAGTTAAATTAAACATGAAAAAAAGATTTTAGAAAGAGGCTCAAGTACAGAATTTTGTTCTATGAATGTTCTAAACCTTTGTCATTTATCACTTTGTGAGTACTGGTACTTCTCTGCATTCTGTGTGTACACTATATGAGATTTAGCAAGATTCAAACAGGTCTGTGTGGGTGGAACTTTCTGGCTCGTGCAATTCTACCTTGTGCCATGCTCAAAGCTATGTGTAAAGAATAAAACAGCTGGTAGATCTAGCCCCTGCCGACTTACTAAGTTATACTTTTACAGATTTAAGATGATTTATCTTAATATATGTATATGTATTTTGCCCACTCTTTTGCTGTACCTTTAGCATCATATTACATGATTATTCGACATTTGTTTAGTTTAGCATTAGTTTTGTTTTCGTTTAGTATGTTTATTGTACCCACTTTTCATCTTTTTGTCATTTTACCTTTTCACACAGACCTCCCATCCATTACATGGTACATGTGTAATACCACAAAAATCTATTCTTTGACCCCTCCAGTTTCCATATAGCTACCATAGTTAATGCTGTCAACATGTGTCAAAATATTTTATGGCCCAAAACATCAGAACTTCAAGATGTGATACTGGGAGAGATACAGTGTGCACAATAGATTATAAAATTAGAAATAATATTTGGAACAACTTTTTTTAATACTTACCGTATTTTCCGGCGTATAAGACGACTGCGCGTATAAGACGACCCCCAACTTTTTCAGTTAAAATATAGAGTTTGGGCTATACTCGCCAAATAAGACTACCCTTCTACCCAGTATACAACTACCAGCCAATCACGGCAAGCGATGTACCTTACAGTGATTAGCTGGTTGTTGTATACAAAGCCTGCTTGGATTGGGTGGGTCAACTTTCCCTAACATATGCCTGTCCAGACACACACAGGTATAGACATACACTGCCCTCACACAACCCTTCCTTTACAAACACATATACACGTACACACCAGCTTACAAACACAGATATACACATACACTGCCCTTACACAGACCTGTCCATACACATACGCTGCCCATACACATATACATACATACACTGCCCTTACACACACACATATATATATATATATATATATATATATTATAATATATATATATTTACACATACTAACATACACCTGTCCATACATACACATTTACACTGCCCTCACCACGCACACCTGACCATACACATACACTGACCTTACACACACATAAATACACATACACTGCACGTATAAACCTTTCTCCCCATCTCTTACCTTTCTCATCTTCTATCTTCCATCCAGTTGTGGGAGCGCGAGGTCTGTCATTTCCGACCTCTGTTTACTGCTCCCTCATCACTACGTGCCGGCAATTGATGCCGAATGCCGGGATATGACGTCATCCCTGCGCTTGGCATCAATAGCCGGCGCATAGTGATTAGGGAGCACGGAAGCCTAATTCTGAAGTGCCAGACCTCGAGCTCCCTAATGTTGGGCTAGTTAGAGGGAGGTCATGATCTCCCCAACCAGCCCTGCTCATCAGGCGCCCGCTGATCAGGACTAGTTGGGGAGATCACGATCTTGCACCTACCTCGGCGTGGCCCTGAAGACCGGCGCAGGGGAGGCGGCTTCTCCGCTTGCCCCTCCCCTAGAGATACGTGGCCTCGTGGGGAATCTCCGGCTCGGTAAGTTTCAGTACCCAGCGTATAAGACGACCTGTCAGGATTCCACCCTGCTAGCCCGGACCATGCATGATTATTTTTGCCGTTCTGTCCGGCTGCTACCACTAGTGGCCACCCTCCCCCTCTCTCTGGAGTGCTCAGGATCAGATTACCAGGTCAGCTGGGTCTGATCACCTGAGTAGAACCTGGCCTTTATTAACCTGCCCTGCCCATTAGTCAGGGCCTTTACATTGAAGTGCATGGACCGCTCTGCTTTGGCCTTGTACCGGGAGCTACCTGCCTGTACCTGAGCTACCTGCCTGTACCTACACTCCGTACCGTCTGCCCTGCCAGTGGGCCTCCGTACCGTCTGCCCTGCCAGTGGGCTTCCTGCAGCCTGCCCTGCCAGTGGGCTTCCTGCCGCCTGCCCTGCCAGTGGGTCTTCCTGCCGCCTGCCCTGCCAGTGGCCTGCGCCTGCCTGCAGTGGGCTACCTGCCGCCTGCCCTGCCAGTGCGCTACCTGCCGCCTGCCCTGCCAGTGCGCTACCGCCGCCTGCCTGCCAGTGCGCTACCTGCACCTGCGCCAGTGCGCTGCCTGCCCTGCCAGTGGGCTTCCTGCCGTCAGCCCATCCAGTGGGCCTCCGTAGCCGCCTGCCCTGCCAATGGGCTTCCTGCCGTCAGCCCATTCAGTGGGCCTCCGTACCCGTCAGCCCTGCCAGTGGGCTTCCTGCCCTCAGCCCATCCAGTGGTCCTCCGTACCCATCAGCCCGGCCAGTGGGCTTCCTGCTGTCAGCCCATCCAGTGGGCCTCCGTATCCGTCAGCCCTGCCAGTGGGCATCCTGCCTAGAGACTTACTGCCTTTCCACGTATTCTGTTTGTGCTGTGTTTTATTGCGCCTGTCCGTACCACCCCACTTACTGTCATGCATCGTGGGGTACAAACGGAACCCCTTGTATCCCCTGCTACTGGGCTCCTACCCGACCTGCTTACCAGGGTCGTGACACGACCGCCGGTTTTTGAGAAGATTTTCACGGGTTAAAAAGTCGTCTTATACGCCGGAAAATACGAAAATCTAGTTCATCTAGACATGGGACGGGAAAGCAGCCTCACATTTGGTCTAGGATTACCTAAATTACATCATAATTTGATTTAACAAAGTTAAATCTTCCTCTAAACAAATGCAGGAGATACTGACAAAAGCCATAGAATGTGTGAATATGCCATGTTTTACCACCCTTACTTAATTTGTGGTTTGAAATTTAAAAAACTCACAAAGTGTGCAGGCTTGGCAAATTCACGAGTCCAATGAGGAGTGAAGCCCAATTTGGTATCAACGCTTAATATACAGAGAGGAAGAGGTGGAGTTCAAAGACGAAAATGTGGAGCCTAAAAAGCAGGGTGGGAATAAACATAAAAGGATGGAGTTTACAGAGGAGGGGTGGACATGCAGGGGTGTCGCAAATTAAGATTAGGGGCAGATGGGTTTAGTCAGGCCTAGGGCAGTAAAAAAACAAAACAGATCATTACATACATTCCACACACACACACACCGTACATTTACATATACATATATCTACACACATTATCCCTCCATTTTACTTAGCCTGCAGCTCTTTCTGCTACTGTGGGCTCATGTAACATTGATTACATAAGCCTTGGTTGATGGGTGTCTGGGTGCATGCACTCACGGCATCCATCTTAAGGCGTCCCAGGCTTAGGGCTCCTAACTTGTTTTTAGGGTCTCACAAAATATGCTAAGGTTCTCTCAAGCCAACATGACACTCCACATGTCGCTAGACGTGTAGACTCACATCTGTTTACTAGGACTATACTTCTTGAGAGATGCTACAATTCTGGAATAAAAGGGAGGAAAGAGAGTTTGAACCATGTCTGTAATATTAGTTATTACTATGTAACTGATTGTATATTCTGTAATTCCTTTTTGATCTTAGGACATATTATTACATGTTGTAAAACATAGTCTAAATACCCGTAATGATGTAATGATACATCTTATGTTTTTTGTACCGATAGGGGCTTTCCCCACTAGTACATGGAAGAGAACATTTGAAAACTTATGAATGCGGGGTATTATTCTAGTGAAAATAAACCTATATAAAGAAGGCAGCTGATTTTGCTAGAGCAAAATTGAAGCTGAAATTAAAGTCAGTGATATTTACATATACATTTCAGCTTTATCAGAATTAAGATTTTCTATGCTATAGTATCCTATTTGCTAATATTTCAGTGCCTATGACTTATACTATTCTTAATCTATATTCAATAATCAGTATTCTTTGTTGATGTTTAGAGGTAGACTGTTGTTTCCAAATGGTAGCTGTAGATTTACTAATCCAAAATAAAAAAAAATGTTCACATTTAATATAAATGTTGGATTTAGGTATACATAAGCTAAATAACCCAACATATATTGTCAGCTGTGGGAAAATAGGACTTTCTAATTATTTTGATAGCGCCCTATATGGTTGCTTAGTTATGCACAATATTTAAAATCATCTCCTGGCTACTGACATTTCATTGAAGACCTATGATATATTTTTCATTTTAAATCTAACCCCTGCAAACACCCCATTTCCCTTCTGGCTCTAATTAGAGATGAACTCAGTTCAGTTCCCACCGTCCACCCCCACCTCTACACCCTCAAAGCTTTCAATATACTCAGCAAAATCCAAGTGCATCTTTCCTGCAGCTGATAAAACACAGCCCTGCATCATCATGGGACATTACTACGCCTGGCACTAATTACTACATGTTGAAGGAGCACTGACAATGCATATCACAAGTTTATGTGAAACACATAACTTAAGACAATAGGACATAGCACTAGATAACAGGTTGACATCATTTTGCAGGTGGTTGACCTTAAGATGTAACTCAAATGCTGTTCAGAGATATTTTCTTTGGACTGTCTCCAGTCTCCCTCCCCACTATAATCTGGGAAAAAGTTATTTTCAAATGTGACAAGACATATCCCAAGAGAGCCAGTGCGTGAGCATGAAACCTGAATAGCTACATGTGAAGAGAACGGATCATTTGAACACAGATGGATTTTTATTAATTTATTTAGTGTTTAAATGTCATATACTACTGACATTTAACTGTAAGTTACGGATTGCATGATTATAGAGGAAGATATGAAGAACATTTAAAAGGTCGTCCTCATAAAAGTCATCAGCGGGCACAGTTTAACTTAATGGGTCAAAAAAATTAAGCGTCATGTCTGAGTAATTAACTTACTAAAAGGATTCATTCAACCTTCGAAACCTAATGTCTATCTTGTTCAAAAAAATATTATTTTTTTTATTTAGGTGCATTTTAGCTAGATATGCTTAAATGTACCGTAAGATAACAAGCAAACATTCATAGCATTTTTTATTAGAGGTGCTGACACTTTATCCTCTCACTACCTGGTTATGCCCTGCTAACAAAATGTAAGGGATGTAATGCAAATTTTCTATGCAACAGTTTGAAACTGGTAAGAAATAGGGCAGGGTTGGTAGTAGAATTAGACAAGGAAACCACTTGTTAGATGTGCCTATACACCAGATCCAACCCTTGTTTTATTGTTTCTTTTTGGTACATTGAGATGTAAAATATATTTTTTTACTTGTTTGGTAGGTTTACCCATTATTGTACCGACAACCAAGCTGCAACTCGCCAGAATGAGTTCTCCATGCAAAAGATCCCTACCCGACGACCATCTCCTGCACGGTCATGTCAAGCTTCTGGCTGTGCTGTTCTTGCTGCTGTGACTTGCTTAAGGGGGTACTCCTGTGAGCGCCAGGGTAGATTTGCTGCTGCATTAAGTAACCCAGAACTGCTGTATTGAAGCACCCTAGTGCTAGATTGATGATTTCTGGTGATTCTGTATCCCGAAGCTGTGTTTGACTCCTGGCCTGTTTGAATATTCGCTGCCTAGCAATTTTGTGCCTTGCTGACCTGAACTGTGTATTTTACCTGGCTCTTATGACTATCTAATCTGTGTACAGACTAGGGCTGCAACTAACGATTATTTTAATAATCGATTAGTTGGCCGATTATTTTGTCGATTAATCGGATAAAAAAGATGCAAATTTTTCTTTTATTTAAAATAATGTAATGAACAAACCAGAAAATTTTACACTTTTATCTCTTTATCACAATGGCATTTCTCTATTC
>VKOC01002624.1:0-58203 GCA_009364415.1 Spea multiplicata | reverse complement strand
TACCGGCACTCCAGGGACTTTGCAGATGACCACACAAACAACTTTGGTTTTCAAGTCAACGTTTCAGTCTTGTTTATTACAGACTTTCATCAGGACATGATGTAAGTCTGTAATAAACAAGACTGAAACGTTGACTTGAAAACCAAAGTCGTTTGTGTGGTCATCTGCAAAGTCCCTGGAGTGCCGGTAACTATTTTTGGACTTTATATATATATATATATATATAAACTTCATATAACAAAGTCCCTCTTTACATACCCAAACCCATACCCATAGAATATGCACGAGTCATTGGTCTCACCTTACATTCACAATAGTCTTATGCCATCACATGCATGTATAGCAACCTTACTGTGTTTACCTCTACTATTTCTGCTGAGAGGCTCTTCCACTTATTACCCCTCCTCTCAGTAAAGTAGAACTTCCTTACATTAAATGTAAGCCTTCTATGTTCTAGTATTAGACTATGGCTTTTGGCTTTAGCACTCTGAGTAGCATCTACATCTATTAATATGGTTAATGAATACATTAAATATGCAGAATAAATATTGTCAAAGAATTTTCTTACGATGGCTGGGATGCTGTCTTGGTTCAGGCCTTTGGTTCTCCAAACAAAATACCCAACAGAGATGGAACCCAAACGGTTCCAGTATTTGTGAAAGAAGAAATGGGAAGTTGTGTTGGGTATTAAGGGACACGTTTTCTTGTAATGTATATTGTAGAGTCCATTTTCGCATGCTAATACCGTACATAGATAGAAAAAACTTTTGTTCAATGTAAATGTGTCTAATTTGATCTCCTGCACAAAGAGAATCACTTAAAGTGGATCTATCATACTTTTATATATACTTCATGTATCCCTCCCAGCACCACTGGTATTGTTTGAACAAAGAACCTTTGTATATAATGCGATCCACTTTAGTACTTTAGTACATACTTACACTGGGATTCTGGAGCGTAGGAAAATCTACCTATGTTTAATAAATGCAGATTAATAATATTAATACATGTTGTCAATTCCTCCTCTCCTCTATTTAATTGTCTGGTTCCTAGCATTTGCCGTCATCTCTTAGAAATGTACAGAAAGGAACACAATAAACAATTGCAGCTGACATAGCAATATGATCTATTATCCTAAGCAGCAACTGTTTGTTTAAATCAATAGGTCATAGTCCACTGACCACATCATTTCAGTGGCAAAGGTTAACACGCGAGATCTGTCCTCTGAAGTGTCTATGGTTCTTCTAAAGACATTTAACACCCCAATCATATGCCACGTGGACTTAAAAAAAGAATACGTCAAATTAATATTTGTAGATTGCATTCATTATGGCGTAGCATTCACAGCGTTATTAATTACATTTGTAATCCTAGAAATTTATTGACTGGACTTTTAAGTGCAGGAGAGGCTGTATGATTTAAAATAATAAATATTAAAAGCATTTTTCTTTGGAATGGTTCTCGGTTATATATATATATATATATATATATATATACAATGTAACACATTCACTTATGGACGTTTTTATGATAATACCAAATTGGTGGTACAATGTATACTACAAGGCTAATTATTACCCGTATAAAGACAGTATAAATACGTAGATACATAAATAACCGCAGACAGTCCAAGAGTACAATTTGGACTTTTTAAACTCTATCCCCCATACCAAATGCAATTTAGTTTCTGACAGTTCTGCTGTAGTTTACAATTATTATTACTTTAATGGGAATTGCAACTATACCATATGTTGTGCAATTGATTGTATACATATAAAGTTTATATAAAGTTATTATGACGTATGCGATAGGTTATCTGTATAAATATGGAAACTGCAGTGCACCATTTGAGTCTGATTAAACTATGTAATGATATATATAGATAATAATGTTGTTTATCACTATACTGCCATGTATATGTCTGATTTACAGTGTAACTATGCTGCAGTGTAGAATATTGGTTAGATAAATATTGATATTAAATGTGTGCCAACTGTGCAGTATCCATGATGCAGGATATACAAATGGAATAATATGACCCATATTTTAGTACATTGCTTGTGAAGCTGAATTCCTATACAGTCATATCTGTGACATAGCAGTTGATATGCAACACCTGTGAGGTCTTATATCTAGTTATTTTAACTACTCCTAAAACATAGGGGTAACTGGGATGCGCTTTTAAGATTGTATATATATAACATAGATGGGCGCCGGCCAACTCTTCATGTTCGTCTTCGTCTTCATGGAGGAAAAATCTTTGTATTCCACGAATATTCTCCTGTTCCTGTGTTTGGTTCGGTCGAATATTCGTGCACACTCTTCATGCTCGTTTTTTTTCTTTATTTTTTGCCATTTAATACGGGTGTAGCACAGTAACAGTACGCAGCAGCTTTGGCGCCAGGATTTTAAAGGTCCATACGAGCAACTCTATTGGTCGCCGGCAGGGAGCTCTTCTAGCATAAACCAAAGAAGGGCAGCTGGCCCAACCTTTATTGGTTGATGCCAGACGAGCCCCCTGCCGTCTACCAATAGAGTCATTCGCACGGACCTTTAACTACTTGCACGATCCTACAGATTCCTGCTCCCGTTAACCCCTGTGATGCTGCATAGACAAGGTAGGCTAGAGGGGGAAGGGACCAGGGAGATTAGTTAACGAAGATGAAGACAAACATTCATCGTGTTGTGCGTCTTTGTGAACATTTTGCCGCCGCCATGTTCATTCTTCAGTATTCGGACTGAACAACGAAAACGCACCCTTTGTGTTAGTTTTCATTTTTGCCCGAATACGAATGCACAAGTCTAATAAGAACCATTTGACCCATTTAGCATGCCAATTGTCCTGATGTAGTCCTTAGTCTTGTCTTAAACTCTAGATATAAATAATGAACTTTTCTTGTGAAAATATATAGGAGAGAAGGAAATTTAAATATATATACAGTATATACACATATTTATGTGGGTTTGAGTTTGATGGGCTTCTTGGTCCCTATAGTCTGATGTAGTGCGTTATCAGAAGTATCGGTCAATGGAAGGTTCTCAGTAGCAGATTAAAAGCCTGAATGATCTGAAGTGTAAACAGAATCGCAGCTCGCACACAAAAGAAGTTCATCCATATGGGACCTACGCAAGCTTTGCTTTCATTTGCTGCTTATTTTTATATCTGAATAAAATCATATTTAGCTAAACTAATTGTTTCCAGACATTCTGCTTACATACCGCCTCACCCACATAAATAAAAAGTAGCGTTAGGTCCCCCTGGGGCCACACTCTCCCACCGTGCATGAAAAAAGTAATTTCTACTCAAGTAATAAGGTTGGTCATGACGGTGTACTGAAATTAAGAGACAAAACTGAAGTATAAATGGATTAATGTAACAGAGCCTACATTCTAGATCCTGTCTGCTGCTTCTGTGGATTTTAAATACAAGTGATGCACACTTTTCACGGTGTTGTACCTGTGGGGTTATGACAAACAATAACTGGAGTTTTGAAATATAGTTGTGCTTTATGGGCATAGAAATGTGTAGGGTTATCTTGTGAAACACAAGACAAGAAGAACAATTAGTAACGTATGTGTAAGGGATGTACATGTATTCAATCATGCAATGCCCTCAACTCCTATTAGGCCTACAGCATACCACCAATGGAGCAGGACCCTGGAAAACCATGAGACTAAGACTCTCTGGGAGTTTAAGTCCCAAGACTTTTGGCCTCCCAAAAAATATACACACACTTACCTGTGTGATATCTGGAATATGGTGGGAGCGGACAAGTACAGGATTTACCTCCCACCTACCACCATTGGATTGTCTACTCAAGTGCCAGGGACTTCCTGAGTTCAGGGACCCTCAAGATATGTGTCTAGTTTGCTATGCCAACAGATATACTGATGTTCACATGTACTTGATTATGGGAAGATGCCAGTCAACCATTTATGCCCTGCTTCAGTTATGAAGTGAGGAACTATCAAACATACATAAATGAATAAATAAGAAAATAGCTAAAATTAACAAGAAATCATTATGCAAGAATTTTTTAAGGTTTTCTTGCAGGAAGATTTTGTTTTTCTGTCTGTGAGGTGCTGTGCTAACTAGTGCGTGCAATTTGGAGCACCTGTTGTGTAAGTTAGCAGTCCCATAAAAACAATTTCAGCTCCCGCCATGCTGACTTTTCATGGCTTACATATGTATCAACACCACAGAAGAATGCATGCAATAAATTGTTTTACTATACTGAGAGTGTTTTTAAATGTATTGTAATATGTCAAGCGCAGGCAACATTCTGATCTCCTGCTGCTGTGAGACTAATACCTCCATCATACTCAATCATCTATTACAGTGATTGCTTAAAGAGAGCATTGGCTACATACGTGTACAAAAATAATAACGTTTAGTAAAAACAACAGCAACAAAATCTTATTTTGCTAAATATTTTTGATACATAGGTACACAAAATGCAGCTGATGTTTCTGACTGCCTGTTTTCATACAGATTGCTAAGTTTAGTCTACGCTGCATCATGTGAAAAAATAATTTGCTGGCGTAATAACATTTTTCTTAGTTATTATACTGTCAGTCATTTAATAAAGGGAATATTGTGTCCATATGTCATAAGTCTTTGGTGATTATCTGTGAAGTACAATTAATGTATGCAGTTGAAAAGCAGACCTGTCATCCACAAATGTGGATGTGAATTATAACTATATAATAACGCCGACCCATGAATACTGTAAAAGCAACAATGTCCTCTGTTTTAAACGTATCCATTTGATTTTTGTCTAAATGTGTTAACTAAATGAGTATTTCTTGATAATCTTGCCTATTAACTTTATGGTATAAAAAATTATAAACCTAGAAAAAAAAGTTAAAAAATGGTTGCAGTTTTGTGGGTTTTTAGTTTTATTAAATATCAAGTGTGTATATAGCCCATAATACAAAAAAGACTAGAAACTATTTTGAATGTGGCAATACCAGACCCGTCTCCCATGGAAAATAATATAAGATAGTTTGGGAGTTGGTAAGGTCCACAAACGCTATTATAGGGAAACATAAGATAATGAAGCTTCTCCTAATTAGCCTGTCATTTTACATTTATCATCACAATGTTTGCTTTACAGTGCGTTATCTGGCTTTTTGACAATGAGTCTACTGGCAGGGTGTCCTGCTGCGTAACATATGGTTTTACACCTAATGAATATTGATGCTGTAAGGTACAAACTGTCTTCAGGGACCGTCTTGAAACCCCCTGAAGCTCCTGAAGATGGCATTACTTTAATGGCTTACCCTGTCTATTACAAGGGCAATTTTAGAAGAACGGATTGCCTTGTGGTTCCTACTACAACTAAATTAATATATTAAAATTATATATAGCTTGTGTAGTTGTTTTGGAGGTATTTATTATAAAACATCCAACTCATAGAACCTGATATCTGTATTCTTTGGGGAAGAATTCTCATTACCTAATCAATGACACGTCCTAAAGATCTCTCCATTCTCCTCACACCAACTGCCTAAACCAGGGGTGTCCAAGTTTTTTCTGCAGTGGGCCACTTCATCAGAATTGTATACGTGCGAGGGCCAGACTCATTTTCACTGTGAGAAAATATGGCCTTTAATAAAATATGAAGATTAAAATAAAGTAAATGACACAAAACCTTTACTTTTTCCTCTCACTAATTTCTGGGCCTAGAAAGTTTTGTGACTACAAATTCAGGATTCTGGATAGTAAAAATGAAATAGTTCTATTTATTCTAGGGATACACCGAAATGAAAATTCTGGACCAAAACCGAAAATTCAGGGTTCACTTAGCCGAAACCGAAAACGACCCCCCACCTTTAAAAATAATAAAAAAAAATCCCACACTTTTAATAAAAGTAAGTTACACATCAAAAGTGTACAAAAAAATAATAATATAATATATATATTATGATTGTTAACAGCAATCTCAGGCATACCCAGATTCAGCATGTACTGGTTGGCTGGGCATGATAGGAGTGTGATTGCTGTCAACAATCATATATAAATTAATAGTGTTAATTGGTTTTGTCCAATTTTGATGTGTTAACCACAATTTTATTAAAAGTAAGTAACACACCACAATTGGACAAAATAAATTCAACAATATGTCTTGGGAAGATATGTTGAAGACATTTCTTTTATACTCAGGCAACCAGAAAAAATGCTGGAACCTATGCATGATGGGACTGTGATTGCTACTAGCAATCACACTCCTATCATGCCAAGTCCGCCAGTACATGCTGGTACAGGGTGGCTGTATGTGCAGACCCCATACTGCTGGCAGCATCAATACACAAGAGGGGGCAGCTAGCCAGGTTTCGGCATGTACTGGCTGACTTGGCATGATAGGAGTGTGATTGCAACAGCAATCACAGTCCAATCATGCCTGGGTTCCAGCACTTACACATTCATGCTATCACATCACACACACACTAATTCATTCATTCATTCACAAATTCATTCCCTCAATCACGCATACTCATTCAAATACCCTCCCCCACTCGCTTACCTGCACTGCAGCTCTCTCGATGCCGCTCACAGACTTCAGCAGGGGGCACGGCCTCCCTCTGCGTTCTCTTGTACTGCACAGAGGAAGCAGGACTGGAGCAGAGTCATGTGATGTCACGTGAACTCTGCTGAGTTCCGCTTCCTATGTGGAGTACAAAAGACCCTCCCACAGGTAAGCAGCAGGGCTCTTATGATCCCAGTTGCCGATCTCACGAGCCGCACCTCGAGGTGCCGTGGCAGCATGTTGGACGCCCCTGGCTTAAACCAATCAACAGTAGTCAAGACCTTAACAATATGGGAGAGATAACATAATGGGGAGGAATGCAGAGAACAGACGTTAAGGCGGCTGCTCTAGGTCTACATATACACTAAAGCTTTACTGATTATATTATATTAATGGGGAGTTTCCCTCTGTAACAGCATATGCAAGCTAATATTTGAGATTCTCCATGGCAGGCACCATAAGGGAAGCTGTTTAAGCATTGTACATTTTTGACTGAGCCAGAAGTACTTTCTAGTATATCCGTCAACCATTAAAATTTTTTACAGCAGTGTGATGAAAGGAAGAGGTTAAACTGAAGTATAAATGCATTACTGTAACAACAGAGAATTTAGCCAGCCCTGCATCCTGTTTGTTGGAGCTAGAGTTTTGAAATATAGTTATACAAAACAAAACAAGAATTCAGCCCATACCTAGTGAATACAATTAACAAAACATTTATGGCATAAATCGTAGGGATTCCTTCACATTATATGGTCATATATTGCTTAGCCCACCACTACATCAAAGTTTTCTAAGTTTGGTTTTAACTCTCAAGCGATTTAAAGCCTTCTCTGGTCAGAACCTGCAACTATACACAGCACAAAAACTATACAAAAATGGAGTAGTTCACAACCTAAAAAGCATAAAAGGCATACAAATTCAGACTCCCCGAATGCTGATAGCATAATAATGACCAATAAATACACAAAATAAAGCAAGAATTCAGCGCATACCCAGGGGATATCATTAAAAAACAGCAGTCCCTCTAGTTTAGCTCCTTGGATTGCTATCACCAGCTACCACCACACTGCTGCAGCACCACTAGAATAAGTACTCAAGCACCAGGGACCTCCTGATATGTGTGTGTATATATATATATATATATATTATATATGTGTGTGTGTGTGTGTGTGTACAGTATATATACATTAGATTTTTTCCTGTACTATTTTGAAAGGTGTGTTTTAAAATTATAGAAAGTGGCTCAAAAAACCCTCAAAGCTTACATGTGACTTCAATATGGTACATGTTACATATAACATGATATTTTAATTCTATCACACTTTTTTGTGATAAACATGCAAACTCTTGGCTTTGCAACATTCATTTATTCCACTTATTTAATTTATTAACTTATCAATTCTATGTTTTTATAGGAAGAGGAAAAAAGCTGATTCCGGGAGTAACAATAAAGATACACTTTCTGCCTCTGTGAGAGAAACATTTGGAAATGTCATCTTTTTATCATCTATTTGACCGGACCTTCTGGCCTTCTTAAGTACAAATTAGCGAATACAGATGGGGAATCAGAAATTTAAATAAAAAAAGTTTATTTTTCTCTATAAAAGCCAGACATTGATTTTGTGCCAACAATTGAGTCAGATGTCTGAGAAACAGTAAAAACTCAACTAAATGTAACTGAATAATATTTTAATAATAATTTCTTTAGTAAAAAATTCCGGTCAATGTCCAAAGAGATAACTATAATACCTTTAAGACTGTTGACTTAATGACTCTTACAGGATTTCATCAGTTAATTTTAAAGCACATAATTATAGTAAAAAAGGTTGGGTTGGTGGTGGGTCAAAGCCAAAATTCTGCAAGGCTTTATCCATTTAGAAATATTTTATCTTCTCCAAGGAAGTATTCTTTTTGCTATAGTCACTGTTATAGCGACTGGTGCCTTGACAAATATGTAGACAGATAAATACATTGAGCAAAGCCCTTTTAGCCAAACATTGAAAAGCAAGTCAAAGTACTTTCATTCAATCAACCTGCAAAAAAAAGACTTATCTTAAGAGGAAGCTGCAGCTCCAGAGCTGCATCAGAATGACCCCTTCATAGTCCAATGCTTGGCTTTACTGGATAGCTCCTATTGAAAACCCCCTGGAACATTTACAGAGCCAGCACAAGAGCTTGCAGGTGGTAAGTATATTACGTACCAGGATATATGTTTGACTGGGCACATCTGCTGCGGGAAAGGGGCAAATGCCTGCACAGAATCATTTTTTAAAGGGACCTTTAATTTACCATATTTATGAAATGGCATATGATGGCTGGATTGTCTGTCTTCTGAAAAACGGGAGGAGTGTATTGTTTTGCTACGGACATGTATGCACCTATAACTTAAACGTGTTCTCATTATGTATAAGCAGCATCAGAAACCCCAGTTTGCTTTTTTGCAAATTGTATCGGCACATTTTCTGCATTTGCCATTCATGTGATTTCATTAAGACTATATTTTGTTGTTGGGGAAATAAATTATTTGCCACCTGGACAGCAGGAAACATTGCAATACAGTACCTTACCGCCCTGACAAGGGTAGCACTGACGATTACACCAATAACAAGATGTGACTCATATTGAGGTAAAATGGGAACTAACTTTGTTGGGGAAACAATCACCGCCAGCCTCCAAGAGCCTTTCAATAGACCAGCATGCATCACACCATATGTAAAACATAATATGCAGATCATATGCAAATTACGCAACCAACACCATTTTACACAATCCTGCCATCAGAACCCATAATATTGGTCAGTCAGACAGGCAGGAGGAAGGGGGGAAATAGGATCTAAAGAGCTCTCTCACGCTCGCTGTTGCCATCCTGTACTCCTAATCAGGTACATGGAGACTTAAACATAAATCCAAGGAAGGGGACCAGATATTGCACTGCAGTTAGTGTCTTCTGTCACCCGCTAGAAGTATGTAATGTAATCCAGGGGTCCCCAGTCTATAATGGGAAATACAGCCTCCAGACGCCCCCCAAGTCACGGAGACTTCCGTGACAATATTGCTTCGCAAAAGAAACATTACTGCCTACATTTAAATGTCATAAAAGGTATTCTTTGTTCCAATTGCTTGTTCATGTATGTATAGGAAGGACAGACCTGATTCCATCATTTAGCCATCGCACCGTACTAGAACCTCAATGATAAAACAATGTTTTCTTCTAAGGTATTTGTTACCTATAAGTCTGTTGTTTTAAATTAAGATTTTATGTTCAGACGTAATAAAGAAAAACTGAATTGATTACAATTAATTGAAAAAAGTAGATCTGTTTTATAGTTACATTTATAAACCTACATTCTACTGGGTGGGGGTCTCATATAGCAGTCATGTACAAATGGATAATCAGTGGACCAGCTATCGAGAAGCCGAAGGAACCACCAGACCAATATGTTCTTGATTGTGTGATGAGGATGACAGCTGCTCACATGCAAAAATGCCTCACCAGCTGTTGATTTATGATGGAAATCAGTGATGATCACACCTGCAGTTTCTTAGACCTTCAAAGTCAACTGTAAGAAAAAGATTGCATCTTTATGATGAGCTACAGTCAACTGCAAATGATGAAATTTATTTTAAGAAACAAAACAAAATCTTCATTCACATATACTAGTCTATATCATGTGTTTAAAAACAAGAGAAATACTTTAAAATGCTACCTATTATTACAAAATTAACAATTAGTTCCCATAGTTGTCTGAAATGTGGAAAACACATTAATGTATGTCAATAATATATATATATATATATATATTATTATTTTGAGACAGACTGAATGTCAATAGTGAAAAAAAATCATATTAGCTGCTAAATGTTAAATATTGTTAAAGAAATTAAAATAATAAAACATAATAGAAACTAATATGAAAAACATTTGAAGTAAGCTTTGGAAATGTAACTATTAGAAAATAGTATAAAATATTTAAATCATATATCACACTTTTTAATAAACATATTCATTTCATTTTTGGGTATGTTTAATATTTTTTTCCTAATTCTCTCAGTCCACGGTGATACTTTTTATGAGACAAATCAAAGGAAACAACTAGGGTTAGAAAATAAATTTATTTCTGCTTTTTTTAAATTTATTTCTGTTTTTTCAGAAATCATGTCAAATTTCACATATAAAACAATTCATCCATGCTTAAAATCCAGTTGTGGAGTTATGTGCTAATTGTGATTATTTTGGAAAAGCCTGAGATACCGAGAGACCTTTTATTTTAAGAAGTCTGGGGCCAAAAAGATGCCTTTGTATTATATATCAGTGTCAGATCTGTTTTATCCTGGCTTTTCGTTGGATGTGTTGCAGATTTTCGATATACAGACAAAATGAGAAGCTCAATGGCTGTAACATTGTACATGAATCTTTTACAAGGCAGATGCAGGAAGGCTCCTTTCAAGTTCGTTGAAATGCATGCGATCTATCAAAGTGTTAAAAGAAATCCCAGGCCTTTTAATCAGAGATCATGTGCAAATCTTGTCACACGTTTGACCTGCTCGGGTGAAAAGGTTTAATAGTTTTTACACACTCTCGCTTGCATTGAATATATCAAGTAACAGGTTGTAATAATTAGCTGAGCCATACAGCATACTGGAACAATTTGCTGCAATTATAAAAAAATCAAACTTATACAAATCCCCCTGGTCCAAGAGAACGTTAACCCATTGCAATCCAGACCTTTAAACTCTCTTTAATACAATGTAACAGACTATTGTTTTGTATATCAAGGGCTATTCTAATAAAGATATGCAATATACGGTGATTATGGTTTTAACATTCCTATTTCTTTTAAATGCTCCTCTAATGAAGAGTGCATGCCTTGATATGGATTCTTCAATATCAAGTAATGCTACATGTAATCCTTGAACATCCTTGAGCGAAGCCTTTTCTTCTGGCTTTATCCAGCCAGAGAACTAAATCTAGTCCTGGATCAGTTGACTGTTCCTTCATTTGAGCCACTGCAGGACACTTCCTTGTACATTTTAACCCTAAAGACATTCTTCTTGGTGGACATCACTTCTGCTAGAAAGATAACCAAGCTACTGGCATTGTCTATTTATTAGCCAATTTTGTTTTTCCATGAGGACAAGTTAATGCTTCAGCTACCAAAAATGATGAGAAACGTGTTCATCACATATGGCTGTCAAGAGGTCCATTTACATTAATTTGTCTAAGACTCTGGAGATGTTCTTCCGGCTTCTTTGTCACCTTTTATGGTCCCGGGAACCCACTATTGCAAGATGGATTATTCAAGCTATTTGTGAAAGTTACAAGTCGGCAAGAGGCTCATTTCACCTTTGGAAGAAAAGACTGAAGCTACTCCAGAAAAAATATGCAAAGTCTTGTTTGTAAGAGTCTGCACACCTTCTCTTGATACTATAGACTAGAGTGTCAGACTTTGTCATACCAATTCTAAAAGTTGTCGTTTACTGATTCCCACAATAATCTTTGTTACATATCACCTGTGCTGCCACCTGTGAATTCTCACTGGGTATGTCACAGGGGAGGTCCCCTCTTTCTGCCTTACCTCAGATGATGACAAAGCATAGACAAGGAAAAGGAATTTACAGGTAGGAATCCACAATTTATAAAGTCTACAGGAAAATAGTAGTACATACATTGAAACCGAACTATCATGAAAAAGCCAAACAAACACTGGGTATATGTGATATAGTAATTATTTCTCAATTTGGACAAAGTGAAGATATTGTCATGGGAGACAGTGTCTTCATTTTTAAAAATGTTACATGTCAGACAATTGGGGGAATGTATAACGTCTTGCACTATAGTAAAAATAAAACAACTAGACAACCAGAAATGAATTGAAGATACGATTTAAATTTTTCATTTATGTATTATCCCTTTAAAAGCTCAGAATTTTCATCTGAAATATATGTGCCCACATTCATGCACACACTCACTCTCTCTCTCACACGCTCATTCTTGTTCACTCTCCCTACCTTCTCTGCCGACCACTTCCGCTTCTGCCGACCACTTCTTCATCTTCTTTTTCATCATCTTCTATCCTTTATCTTCTCCTTTTGCTTCTCTCTTCTATCTTCAACCTGCTATATTCAGTCTTCATCTGCATCTCAGTAAGCATTAATGTAAACCTGTCCCCAAATCCTGCATTTTTAATTTATATACACAAAATAAATTGAATTACTTTGTACAGTATATGCATATACTAAGAGAAGAGGTATATTCAGTTACTCTTCTCAGGATTTGCATGATTATTCATCAGTGCAGGATTTTCGTCTGGAGCTGAAAGTTGTGCAGCAGCAAGCGTTTCACTGCTCTTTTTGTGTGACAGCCACAGATCTACAAAATATTCACCTATAAATGCATTTTGTTAGTGCTAAGAGCTTTAACAACCCTGGGGACTCAGAGACTGATTTCAGGAGGGGCACTCACACTAACACACATAGACACTCACGTACACCTAACACACATCCTAACACTCAAACTAACATACACATCCAGACAATCACGCTAACATGCACACACCTGGACACACATATTAACGCACTTACACTAACATACCCAGACACACATACTAACACACACAGACACACACATACACACTCACAAACATATCCAGACACACACACATACACACTCACTAACATATCCAGACACACACACATACACACTCACTCACTAACATGCGCAGACACATTCACTAACCATGTGAGGCTACAGCCGCCTCTTCAACGCAGCTAACACACAGTGCAAGCTGCTGCGCTACTGCTCAGGAACGTGACCCCTACTGCCTGACAATGTTATGTGGATAGATTTACAGAAGTGCCAAAAATTTGAAATATAGCCTAAAATCATTATGTACCTTCATACAGTGATTATGAAACTGTTAGTGGAGTGTTAATGTTCTTCATCATAGAAGAAACATATTAAAAGATAATAGTGTTGAGAATATCACTAGGTCTTACTTACTATGTTGTCAGAATATAATAACTGTTGACACTAATTTAGCCTTGAAGTAATCCCTTGCAAAAAGTTTGATGAGCAGTAACCATTATGTCGTCATGGGAAATTTGGTGCTGTGTATGTGTAGCGGGTGCATATTAACGTATACTGTATCTTTACTGAACATTTTTATACCATAATTATCTTTCTTATAATTTCAGCAATTTAAAAACTTTTAAAATGACCTTGACAATGCAAATCTTAAATTACATGAAGTATTAGAAAAAGTCTTTATGTTCAGTACCGATCCTCTAGGTAGCGAGCAGGGTCCTCATTTATTCTAGGGTTGTCATACCTTTTGAATGTTTGTGCTGTAGAAGTGCTGTGTGAATTGTTGGCTGAATATAAATATAGACAACAATAAGATAATGATAATAATAATAATAATAATAATAATAATCTAATGCGTTCAAAGTCATTTTTAGGTTTTGGTAATAAGTGGACAGTAGAAGATTGTCCCTATTTATATCTGTGGTGATAATTCTTTTTGAAAATGTAGTCCAGAAAACTAGTGAATTCAATATAACAGTGTATAAAGTTATATCTTAAAACTGAAAATACAACTTTTAAAGAAATACCTTGATGCCTAAATTAAATTAAAAACAATTTTGACTCTAAAGTTGAGACAAAAGTGCAGTTATATTTGATAGCACCGTGGGATTGAAACAAATTAATGCTAATCTAAAGTCAATAGTTGAACATGGAGACATACATTTTTTAGCGCTTAGCACGTTCAAACACTGTAACGTTAATGAATGAATTATGACATGTCTGTGGTGTCTTGAGTCAGAGAAATAATAAAAAACACCATTCTGGCACTCAAATTTAATGCTTGGATCATGGTATTGTTGATAATTAAAATGACAATTCATACTTTGCTGGTGATTCAGAAGACAGACAACTGATAAAAAACTGTTATATTGTAAAAAAAAAAAAAAAATAGTCATAACACCCTGGCAATACATTCTTATCAAAATACGTAATTTCATTTACAACTGTGTCTAGGTCTGAAGTGATAAAATTTGGAATTTTAAACATGTTATTCAGACATCTTATTTTACTACCGTGGACAGATATTATGTTACCAGAAATTACAGGAATTGAACTTTCTATTAATGAAAATTAGAATATTTATATATATACTGTATATATATATATACTGTATATACTGTATATATATATATATATATATATAAAATATATATAAAATATATAATTTTTTAAATTATATATACTTTTTTGTTTTCCCACCATGAATAATTGATTTCATTATATTAGTATAAATGAAAATAGTTGAAAAATTATTGAAAAAGCAAGCATACAAAAGTATATTTTTATTCTCTGTGTTATAATGCATGAATAAGGTACCCAATACTCTTATTAAAACGAGTATTTTCAATAAGAAATTGCAACTCCAAATAATGAACACGTCATTTTGGTGAAACATTTATAATTGTGCAATTGGTGTGCGAAACCTTACTTAGTAATAATGGGATTAGGAAAAGTGTTCACTTATTGACAATCACAAGTAAAAGATAAGTTTGAATATTATTATTTTTATCTTTAATTTATATAGCGCCAACAATTTACACAGTGCTTAATATTTACATTATCGTTAACCATTCATAATTATTGTTTTATATATTTTAATTATAATGTTTTTTTTCTTGTAACCTCAACACGTTTTTTTTATTTATTTATTTAGAATAAATACTGATCTACGATCCCTTTATAATGAAATGGATTTAGTAATATATATTTATAATTGATGTATCAACTGCATACCAGCTGGAACATGTGAGAAAAGAATGATTACATATAACATAAGAAGTATGGTATTGTTTATTGTTAACCGTATTTGTTCTTTAGTTCAAAATGTCCAAAAATAAACATAGCTGAGTATACGCTAAGTGGTCTTGAGAACATATGTTGGCATTTCTGCTACTCAAATGTGCTGAATATCTACTGTGCATATACAGTTCAATGATTTGATTACGGATAGAAAACTGCTAAAAATGCAATTAGTCAAATAAAAGAAAATGCAGAAAAATGGTGACAGGCTGCAAAGAGTTATTTTAATTAGGGAAAATAGTTGTATTAAGCAAGTGATTTTTGGATATGGGAGATAAACCCACTGCTTCCCCTATATAATTAAGCCTGAAGGAGATTGATCTTAACAAGTGGTAACTTTAATAATATAAAGACCCAGAGCAATGGTTTGGTCTTCTCTCTACCCAGCATTGCACGTGTTGTTCTACACAGTGGCCAAATGGCCCTAATTAAGTGCTTAAGTGTGTAATATACAGTTAACTGTGGATGTATGAAAAAACATTTATTTTAACAAATGGTAGTAAGAAAGGAGTTGGTAATCTTTGCATACTTTGATCATATAAATATATTTATTAAAATTCTTAAAATAAACATATGTGTTGACACTATAATTACTGGGTCTTCATTGGGACACAAGCGGCTTTAATGCCATTTTCTGTTGTCGTGACTTTTAAAATATAATAATTCTGTGTGTTGTGACTGCAGAACAATCTATTTTCCACTAGGTCTGATTCATTTAGTATAAATTAAAACTAGTGGAGAAATTTCAAATATCTTGGTTCCTAGGCCTTTACACAAAGCCTATCATACACAGAGATGACCAAACTGCTAAAAGATCTCTAAAATCCTTATAGTGATCATACTTTAAGCTTTTTTGTGTTTATTCTGAATCTGACATTTTTTTCTATTTGTACATTTTAGTGACTACAGTGACTTCCTTTTCATAGGCAACATAGGCACATAAAGTAACAAATAAGGATTGTTACTGAAATACCTCGAACATCATTTTTCACTTACTTATAATGTTACTAACAGGCATGCGAGTGAGATTGAGATACATTTACTTTATACAGTAAGCGTTCCAGTAAATTGAACATTGAATGTAAATAATAATTGGTGGCTCACTGATGTTGACAAGCACACACAGATTAATTTCCAATATTATAAACTAAATAAACTGCAACTTTTTAATGGTGCAGAAAAGATTTAGATGTTTCCCTTGTTGATCTTTAGCAGCAGCTAAAAGGGCCGGTCTTGGTACAACGAGGCGGCCATGGTACTTGAAGGATGGTGGCCGTGAATGATGCAAATGTGATCAAAGGCTGGATATGAGGAAAGGAGTTAAATCAGACAAAAATCTTTTCTAACTCAAATAACGTAAACATGCCTACACCTGTTTGCATGCAGTAGGGTGCACTGTAGGATGTCAATAAATGACTCATTCCAGTGTGAATATAACATCCAAAAAAGGTGCGAGGGCATCTTTAAGTATGAAACTTCTTGGTGAGACAGAAGTCTTATGTTCTACTTCCAACAACTAAAGAATATGTGTTTCATTTTGTACGCAGTAAAATGCATTTAAATCCAAGCAAAAATAATTGTATTGTATCTATTTAAGAAAGAATATTCTGTTTTGTGTTATAAACTCTCGCTGTACCTTTTTATGCTGAGCATGTCATTTCCAAAAGTGTTTTGTATTGTGCTATACTTGAGTAGGCACCTACTTCCCACACTAAGCAAACCTTAATTACCCTCCAGTTGCGCATTGTTAAAATCAAGGACGAAATCAAGGAAATATTACACAAACGTATTATTCAGTCCATCTATATTACTATCTTCTACCTCCCGACACATTCATTTGTTTTGCGCGAAACAGTCGTTGATTGGGCTTAATTTTGCGGAAGCTACCAGGCTACCTTAAATGAAGTGTGAGCTCACCATATCAACTTGGGTGGTGCACTTAGGGAAATCAGTTCCAGTTTTCATCAGAAAGACAGAAAGATTTAATAGTCCTGTGATAGTCCTCACAGCTACATTCCACATTACAGCTCAAATGGAATCTAAAAGCTTTAGCCTTCGGTACATGATACTGGAAGTTAACTGGGACATACATCATTGGGAAACTCAAAACTGCCTCAGCGGTCGCTATGGACTAATTCCTAAAACATGATACTTGACTCCTTAGTGATTTGTAAAATTACTCGGCAAATGACTCTGCAGTGTATCAACATCGAAATTCAATATGGAACTACTTGTTGTGTGTTTCCTAACCCTCTGACTTTGCTGATCCTGTAAAATATTTATATAAAATTACAATAACAAGGAACTGTATAAATATGTAAAAACACCTAATATTGGTGCAAAGATATAAGGGCATGAGAGTAACATAGGTATGATTAACCCAAGTCTTCATTCTCCACAACTGAGCCTTCAAAAGCTGGACCAAATTTAGACTGCTAAGGCCTGGTGGGCCGGTGGCCTATTGGCATCGTACACCACCTTTAGCGTGTGGCGTGTAATATTTCTTACAAAGCATAGGCAAGGAGTTTGTTATGATATAACCGGCTTCTTTATGTGCAAAACTTAAATTAGAAACCAGTTTTATTGTTACTTTCCCCCTACATTTATCAAATGAATTATTTACTATGAAGGGCCAACTTCGACGAGAATTTCATAGCACTTAGCGAGGTGATATAAATTTGTATAAATAAATCTCAGTCACACGTTGTATATTTTTTATATGCAACCTTACTGATAATGGTTGAAAATAGATGGGAAAATAGATATATTTTATTATAAAAATGATTTGATGTTGGCTGTGAGCATCCGGTAATGTTTATCCGTTTGGTATGTTTGCGAGGCAGTTTCCAAACTGTGTTGAGCGTTGTAAGTTAGTATGTGGCATCCAGATGACGAATTTCTAATTGTTAGAGGCTGTATCGTGTTTCAGATGTGAGGCGTTTTTCTATGGCAACGGTATACCCCGGGAAACAAAACAGTGGCAGGCTGGTTGAAGAATGGCTGTTTTAACAGTAGTTGTTCTATCTACAGATTTACTAGGCATTGATTTACAAGCTGCGAATGAATAGTAGCCTTCAACAACAGGAAGCTTTGCTATTAAAACTCTTACTTTTCAGCATGAGCCTGGAGTCAAGCTGTACAGCGGACAGGAAGGCTCACTCCGGGAAACCTAATAATCAACACAGTTAACCATAAGGAATTGTCTTCATCACTCTTACATGGCTCTTAATCAGACACTGACAGCCCACCTTTGATCGTGATATTAGAAAACCAAGATTAGTTGTTCCTTATTCTCCTAAAAACTTGCCTTACTGTTTTTAAATAATTATCTATATAATCTATAGATTCTCAATAAAGATTACTAATGAAATAATCCAAAGGTTCACTTATTGCTACATTCTTATGATTAACTATTTTTATTACTCACTGCAGTCACCTCCTGGTGTTGTAAATGTACATACTCTGGTCCCCAACACTCCCTGCTTGCTAGTACCAGTCCTAAAGTTAAGCCGAGTGATAGTAGTAATTGAACCGGCACTGCATTTAAACTTTAGCATTGCCCTAGACCAGGGCTAGGGCTAGGGCAGTGCCACCTCCATGTAGCCATCTTTAATGCTGAGCACCGGAATATGATGATAAATGACCTCCCTTTTAACCGATCCATTAAACAGTGAAGGTGATTGGCTCCCTGTTATGTGGTAGAGGGGCAGCCGGTCCCCCCTGGACGTGCCACCCTAGACCTATTTGGCCTAGGCCAGAAAATGCAATTGCGTTGTACACATGGTACACCATGAGTCTTTACCCCTCACAGTTTTTAGCATTTGCATGATCCCCATTGCATCAGAATCAATATTTATGCATAATGCCCGACCAATTGTTTTTATCCTGGCAGTAATCATTTTACTCGTACAGAAATTAACCATGAATCAGACCAAATTAATTGTGTACTTCTCATTTCCTCCGTGCGTCTGAATAATGAAGAAAATAGTCTAAATTTGTCAGCTGTAGTGATTGTGGATTATGCCTTTAAACATTTTAGCTCTTGAGGTCTTGATTAGTTCCAATCAGCTAATCCGTTTTTCAGTATGACTCGACGTTCAATTACGAAGCAAGATTAGCGGATAAAAATGTTTGCCAAAAGAGTCAAAGAGAGGATAACATAACTGCCATATCCATCAAAGCGTAACAATTTGCTTGGTGTCATAATTTACTTTCCAACATGGAGAACAATCAGACATCGCTGGGCACTTTACTTTGCCGTGAAAAGAACAATGAATGCATTCACTTAAGCAACTGGACTGCGACCTGTTTTTATTCCGCGTTAAATTTATGCTTCAATTTACTGTAAAGATCACATAAAGAATTATTCCCTAAGAGTTTTTGTCATACATCACACAAGCCATAAGGTTTTTTTTTTTAAAAAAAACATTTATTATTTAAAAACTGCAAAAATATATTATATACGAAATAAACCAGTAGATATTTGATAACCACATTAGCCTTGCATTAAATGATGCAAGAAACTCGTGGATAGCGGAGAAAGCAGTTGCTCTTCTGAGTAGATTGTGCCAGACAAAAAAGAGTATTGTTGTCAGTGTGAATTTTTGCATGATTAAAAGGCAAAATGCACAAACAAATGGGAATTACAAATTGTTAGTGAAAAAAATATAGTGCCATGTCTTAACAATTGAAAGCAGATGAAGACTAGAACAGTTTAATTAGAATGTTTCAAACGTTCTCCGTGTATAAAAGCAGTTGTTTTGAACAATGAGAATAGATCAAACTAAAATAAGCATGATTTATCTTTACTCCAGCTATGGCTTTAGATTAAAGCATGTCTGAAAGCATTAATCATGGAAAAGGTCTTCATAGGAAATTATATTCGAAATGCTGGAATCTTTCAGAAATTATGTTTAAAAAATTGTCCACTGTCTTCTCCGGTTTTCCTTTGTGCTGATTTCAAAGAGTTTGTTAACTAATGTCCGTGTGCTACATATTCAGTCTGAGTTCAGTTGAGTTTCCGTTTTTACCCTAATGCCAGCATAGTAAAAAAAACTTTGCTTTAGAATAATCATTGCTCGTTATTATACTTAAATTAAGTTTTTTAATGTACTGCGACGCATTGTTGCCCACGTTGATCCTTAGGTACGTCCTCATGGCCGATGAGGTTCCCTAGTGTACTCAATGAGATTTTTGATCTCCCCAACCAGCCTATTTACACTATGGAGGAGTGTGCTGAGTAGGTATAGCATCCATAGTATGCAGTAAAAGGCGCTCCGGGAATTTAAAACACAGAGCACCATAAAATTATCTTATATTCTGGCGCTAAGCATTCAGAATAGTGGCCGCGGAGATGGCTGCTGAGGGAGCTGCACCCAAGGTTAATACATCACTGGAAATATAAACATGATTTTAACTATATGACACATATAGATGTTGATTGGCAGAAGGGTCAATCACAATGATCACAATGACACCATGCTTTAAACTACAACAAATAGATGTACCAAATGTTACCACAAGTTTTATTACTTAATGCTGTATTTTTTTCATTCTTTTACCTTTACATGCAGACAATAATCACAACATTACTCCTTATATTCTGTTGGTAAAATGCAATTTTGGGTTTACTGACCATGTCTACCACCAACACTTGCAGGTGGCATCACATAGTCATAATTAACTCCAGAAAGACATATATAGGTGACATATATAAGTAAGAGAATGAAATTGTGATGATGTAGGTGGATGAGATTTCCAGATCAATAATGGTATTGACTTCCTAAGTAAAAAGTTTAAAGCCATCTGACCAATGTACGTACTTGCCCTATTGGCCTAGTCTCGAGAGATTTCATTTGAACATCTGGAAGAAATGTAAAACAGAATCAGCAGATGATTTAATGTTACAATAACCTGGTTCGGCTTTTATTGTGAAAAATGAAGGAACACCTAGTAAACCATGACTCTAGCACATGATGCTTTTAAGACATGGGTAGCATTGAGGAACAAAATATATGAAATGTTAACAAAAGATATGACCTCAACAAGTGGATGGACATTTTTGAGAGATAAGCAAGGCAGTTCCTCTATTAGTTTTTGTTTGATCAGATGACAATTCCGTTTAACAGCTCAAAACATTTGCTGAACACAAGAAGACCAAACCACATCTCTAAGGTTCCTCGCTTGCATTGAGCATCACAATGGAACATTTCCAATAAGATCTATGTAATAATTTTCCTAACTTGGCACAATTGTTACTCTCTCTGCTTTGGACCAGGAACTATATTACGGTCAATATGGAAGCTGCAGTAAGTCATCTCTTATCCATCTAAGCTAAAATTAAACCAAGTATGTAAACTTGATGACTTGATGTTGAAAAGTAAATCGCAACTTCTGTTGGGTGTTCTGTGTTTAAATCCTTTTAAAAAAAGGTGACTATTTGTGCACAAAAAGACACTTAGTGGTTATTTTAAGGCATCCAGGTATCCCAGTTCATTACATTTGTAAGTGCAGCTTTTCCTAATTATAATTGGGAAACCCCGAATATCTATTTTTGCTGTAAAGCAAATTCAACACAAAATATCACACATAGCAGAGAAAATTTTATTTAATGATCAGATTGGGACCATTTAGAGTTCAGTTTATTTTTATACCAAAAAGCGATTGTGCTTGACATTTGGTTGTGCAAAAATTAGTTGTACCCTCATTTTACCTTTTTGTTGAGATATTGCACCACTGGAGTCCCTTTAATCTTCCAGATTTTAAAGAACATATTAATAGAAAATTTTACCGCAATTTGTGATGGGCCTACTTTTCATCTTATGTTTGTGAGTGCAATTCTGTTGTTTTTTGTTTTTTTTCACTTTTAACTTAAATATATGTTTACTACTATGGACAAACATCGTGCACTCTTCCTCTAATTCCTTTTAACATTGTTAATTTTAACACAGACAACACGATGCGTTACGGGGAGATTTCTTTAAGGTCATCCCGCTGGTTTAACCATGGATTAGATCAGGGATCTCCAAACTCGGCCCTCCAGCTGCTGCAGGACTACATCTCCCATACTCCTCAGCCAGCCCCTTAGCTGAAGGAGCATTACGGGAGATGTAGTCCTGCAGCAGCTGGAGGGCCGAGTTTGGAGATCCCTGGATTAGATTAACTACCTATATCAGCGCTTCTTACAGAAAATTCATATTATAACTTCATATGAATTTATAAAATTCATAAAAAAAGTTGACCACCACATACTGTTCCGCAAACTCCTAAAAGGACGAGCATAAGTGACTACATCATTTTATCCGAAAGTGATCACATGGTCTCTCATACCCCTCTCTCTCTTCTCTCTGAAACACTGATTATTTGTGTAACTAAATTCCAATTGGTCCCAGACACTATAAAACTTGCGGATGACATTTTGCTCATCTCCAAAGTTAAAACTCACCTTCAGTGTTTTTCACCATGTTAATTTCCGCCGGGTGCTACCTGTATGAGTATTTGATTAATATACATATTATAAGAGATTAGACAGGTATCTGAATGCACGTGGAATTAGGCTAAAAGGAGACAATGTTTGATGGGAATAATAACTTACAGAGTTTACAGTAAAAATGACAAAAACATTTCTAACACAGCTTCAAAATTGTCAGAATATTTCTATTTATTTTATATTCCTTGGAGTCATCACATGCTTGGCTTCTGTCTCGTACAGCTAATTTTCTTGTATTTTTCAAATGATGTCAGATCCAATATTTATAATTTTTGTACTCAATCCAAGTCAGTTGAGACATATCAATTATTTCGAAATGCTGTGTTTGGATAATCTTGACATTTAAATTGCCTGTGTGAATATCCAATAAACGTAAAATCATGATATAAAAAGTTGCAAAATGGACTATAATTGCAGCGGCAGAAAAAAAAAAAAATTACTCTGGAAAAAGTTAATATTAAAAAGAGTCCCTTTGAATAAGGAAGCTAGATCTAAAGCAGCGTAGCTTTTGTTTTTCCGTGTGTAAACAAGGAATTAAGCTTTCAAGGAAGGCAACAGACATGTGATTAACCCACCCAGAATGCTTTATAAACATGCAGAGGTTTCACATATGGGATCACTCACTTATTAAAAATAAGTCTATTTTGCAGAATCTCAATCACCAGGCTCTGTAAAATGCACTTTGCTATGCAAGAAGAGCAACAAAAATATATGTTATTTGATGTCTAAACGTACAACAGATGTACAAGATGAAACTACAAAAAAAAAGAAAAAATGGTTTATAAGATGCTCCAATGGGAGTGATCAGGTGACGGCAAAAAGCCAAAAAGATTAGCTATATTTTGCTAGATCTCGATTTTTCTATTTCAAGCAGGATCTAATGATGTAGACAGCTGTTCGTAGAACAATGGAGCGTGTAATGTGAAATAAATCTACGTTATATAGAAAGTTAAAAAGGTTATACAAAACAATGGGCACACAGATTTGTGTAGGCGGTTTTTCTTTTTTTTTTCATAAGAGTGCGCGTTGTAATTCATACTTAGATCATGAGTACTATCTTCAAAAATCCATAATAATACTTTATGGACAGAAACAGAAACGCTTTGTGATTTGGATGAAAAGCTGGTATTTTTATCACGTGCCATGATGCTATAAAAAGACTTATGAGCAGTTAACTTGGTTATATATGTTTATCTGCATATATCATTGCTTTACCTATTTAATTATAGCTTTCCGATTTCATGCACAAATAATTCTGGGGATATCATACATATTGAAAACATTTCAAAGAGTATGCTAGAATATGGTTAATGGTTATTGCTGTCTATAATACAGTTAACCATCTTCGCCAATATGGTACAGAATTATTCTTACATGACAACATCAACATGGATAACCGGGAGATAAGTTTTTGTTTAAGAAAAATGATAGAGGTTAAAACAGTGAGGAAATACTATCATGGGTTTTCTAGCCACTGCCAGGACTCAAAATGGAGAAGGTGATGGTTCCTCTCATTCACCCATGTGAGCAGCTACTCTACTGAGGGAATATACTTTCGCCAGACCCCCTGTGTCAGAGTGGAGGAAACAGAACTGGTCGGCCAGCCATTGCCCTCATTTACCTTTTGTCCTGCAGGCAGGTACTAAAAAATACCTGTGTGTTGCTATACTAATATTTAACGGGGTACAGCTACCTAAATCCACCTTAAACGTTCCCACCACGTGCACCAATCGGAGCCTGCAAAGTTGTGTAATTGTGTGTATGTTTCTGTTCATGTTATATCTCTGCTACTACTGTTGATATTAATACATGTGGGAATCTAATCGCTTTCCCTTGCATCTGATCTTGTCATTACTATTAAAAAGGTTTCTGGTTGGTGGATATAACCCATATCCTAAGTTCCTAGCTAAGTAGGGGCAATGACAATAGGTAAAGAGACCCATTCTCTTGAAGTTGCGCAGAGGCTCAGTGTCCCCGTGTGAGCACCTAGTTGGTAACCACGGCTGGTAAGTGTGGCACACCTGGACAAAAAGAGGTGGCAAATGCGTGAGATAAACATAAGGTTACCCTGAATATAAGACAAGGACAGAAAAAGGGTTGTGGTTTTCACACTATAGCAGGCTATCAAGAGCTCTCCCTTTTCTGGGGGGGGGGTTCTTCATGAAAGGGCGGGGCTTGTCCCATTTAGTGGGAGGGAAATAAGAGGACATGGGTGTGGCTAAGTACAGCTACCTTGCCCTGTGAAAGGACAAACTGACTTGGGGATCAGGGGAAGCAGAGGTTCACCCGGAGACTCTAATGGGTTCCCAGGTATGTATATCAAGCTATACTGGGCTAACAAACCTGTAACTCTTTATGGGCCTGACCCTATTATACCGAAGAAAAGAGAGCAGATAATTATTACGGCTATGATTATAGAATAGCTGCAGCATAATTACCCTAAACAGAGCTTTCCCATTACCAGCCACTGTGCCACAAGATCCCTGTCTGGATACGTGTGTAATGTATCTCCCTTTAAGACACCAACATGCATTAACAATGGAACTGCATTGTGTTCAACGTTTACATTTATTCTGTTTAAGAAAAGCATAGTATGCGTATGGCAAAAGAAAAATAATTCAACATCACTGATGATACAGAATTTTGGAGCTTTATGCAAGTAATTCTGTGGAAGTTGTCAGGACAGTTTGCGGGAGAATTGTGGTTTCAACGCACACAGCTAACTGTTCATGAAGAACAACCCCCAGTGAGTTGTAAGGAAAACTTAAGAACTTAAGAAAAACCTGTATAAAGCATATTTACATCAGTTATATTTCATACAGGAGAAGCTCACTGACCCTGGCCCTTCATAATGTATAAAACATTCACTAAGTTGAAGCCAAGCCGTGAATTTACCTGTCATCTCCTGCAATATACTCTTATATGTTTTTAGCAAATCCATTGGCTAAATCCCCTTAAGATGGCTGACATTACCAAGATATAAATCCTCTCAACAACAATCAAATTTAGTGATGGAAAAATCACCTTCCAAATGCCAGCTCCACCAGTTCCCTTTGCATGCCTGTTCTGTGGCATTCACATGAAGCTCTTCCTTACCGTGGCTACTATAAATAATTTCAATCAGGCCTCACCAATGTCTTTTATGTAGACATAACTGGGCCACCACTTGCCCTCATGGAGACACTTGCACCTTATCAGACACCTCTTTAGGCATTAAGCAGATTGTGAAATCTAACAAAATTTCCAAAGGTGAAAAAGAGAGTAGCTAAGATCTGTGTAAAACTAAAACGGGCTCAGTATAGGGCTTCACTGTATCAGATCTCTCCGTTATACCATCAAGCACTCAATGTGCCAGTGTGTGTGCGTATGTGTGTGTGTGTGTATCTGTGCCCGTGACATTTTTTGCACGTTTTCTTTATTAATTTCAAATGAATCCCATATGTCTTGTAAGGAAATTGTCATGAATAATTCCTGTACGCAGCCCCCTACCAATACATCAGGTTGCTTTAAAGTTGTCACAGTAGTAGTTAACCTAATAAATATTTTACATAAACCTTTTAAATGTAGCTACTGTAAATGTGCGTTCGTAACTTGTGATGGGGAAGTCTTCAGCATCAAATTCAGACCACCACAAAGTAGCCTGCGAGTGATTGCTTGCAGTATGTCTGTCCTCCCGAGAAAACACTATATAATAATGTGCTAAAAGAAGCCTGTGCTAAACAGCTGCAATTACCTTTTTCCCCACACAATGTGGATGTCAGTCCACATCCAACTGGAAATCCACCATGGTAGACAATGCCTGGTCCAGTAGAAGGTTAAGCTAGTGTGGAGCCTCTTTACGTAGTGATTTATCTTCAAATCTATCCCATATTGTTAAAGCAAGAAGAAACGACATCAAATCTTTGAGGTGAAGCAAAGAATATAAATCAGGTCAATGGTTATGTAGCACCTTACAATAATATTATTTTATGTTTCAACCCCTTAAGAACGAGGGCTATTTTATGCCACTGAACCAGAGGAATTTTTCATAATTTCTCTCTTTCTCATTTAGTGTACCTACGCAAATTATATATATTTTTTGGGACATGTAGGGCTTTTTTTTAACCATATTCATATAGACGAGACAGGTTTTACAAATACAATTTAAAAAGGTATTTTTGGAGTTAAATAAAAAAATAACCAATAAATAAATAATATATATATATATATATATATATATATAAATTTTAAGCCTGGGGCTTGTGACCCAGCAGAACATGGTTTCTTTCTGTTCTGTCTCTGAGCTGAGACAGAGAACTGAGCTCTGATAGAAATCCATGAAATCAGCAGCCAATTATATGTAAACTTCACGAACCTTGAGCTTTTGCTAGCATGTATGTAAATTCATGGTTTAAGGCTACTGAGCATGTGCAGGTGGTATACTTCTTGTATATTCCTTACTCCAATAACTAAATAATGCATGCGTCAATTTACATGCAGTACAATACAGTGGAGTGAAAAATAATAAAACTACAAATAGAATTTTGGGACTAGATTAATATTAATGTATATAAAAAAATAGAAAAAACAGTCACTGCTGAAAGCCTAAAAATGTTTGAAGTCTGCATATACTGGAAATAAATGAACAGTCTGTCAGCAGACATGTGATTTGGTTTCTTTGCTTTGTAAACACTATGATCATAGCTGATTTTGTTTGTTGGTAGTGTCAAAAAAGTTTGCCAAAATGCCTGTATATTTCATTGTTTTTGTTTTTTTCCTGCCAAACAGACCGCATTCTATACTCTTGGCTTTGGTATAGAGGTTATATCAGGTAATCAAACCACACACAGCGCTCTTTATAAAAAGGTAGCAAAGCATTCTGGAAAATAAGATGGCTATATTTAGCAAATAAAACAAAAACAACATAAAATAAAAATAAAAGCTTTCCTTCTTTGTGTCTCATGTTTCAAAAGGCTAGTGTTCTAATGCAGAACATACATAAAAATGTAGCTTAAAAAAGGAATAAATGTAGTACAGATTAGGCAAATAGTCCCGATGGTATTACTGAAATGCATTGAGATTAATAATAATTTTGTATGATTTATGAATTATGCCTTTACCCAGGTTGCATAATCTCAGATGCAGTTTTCTAGTCTTGTCATACTCCTTAAATATATGTATTGTAACAAGCGCTGCGTTGCCATAATATAAATAAAAGATAATAATGTTTTCTATTTTTTATTTATTTTACCCATTTGTAATCATTAAAGCATTTAGTTATTCTTGCATCCAACAAGACCAACAGCTACCAAGAAAGATTAGGATCCAGCCTTGTCTGAGTGGCGTTGCTCCAATTTTCACTTGATTTAGCACTAATTTAACGTCAGCTAAAGGCCATTTCTAGCTTGCAATAAGATACACTTTTTATACAGCTATCATTCAAACCATTATTCTAAATACAGTAATATGGAGGTCTTTAATCTGAAACAGCTGAAGCTGAACTTCGGCAGAAGTGTCTGGTGGAAGGAGTCTTTTTTTAAATTAAAAAATAAATAGAATTTAAAAAATAATTTAAAACCTACAATATTAAGTAAATAACTTGCTTAAATATATCCTTAAAACGCCTTTCTTTAAACCATTTTAGAAGCATTTCTCAATTTTTTTCCAATTAAAATAAGTATTTCTTATTAATAGAACAGTTATTTAAAAAAAAAAAATTCTTGAACAATAATTCAAAAAGTCTTCCTGTTCTGTGAATTATGTGGACATAAAGACTCAGGGTGAAATTATTTTTTTTTCACTTACAGGTGAATTAAAAGTATATTCAGCAGCACAAACACGCTTGAGAATCCCTACAAGATTAATTAACATGAATCTTTTTTGGGTAAAAAGTGAGTTGAAAGACAAATACTATATCATTTGTGGCATATAATATGAATGTAAGTGTGAAGGTATATATAATTTAAATTTATATTTTATCATGACTGCCATTCATTTATTTTTCCAATTTAAACCTTACAAAAGTATATGTTTTTGCTTTATTGATTATATTAAACATTGAGGTTATTCTATAACAATAAACCTTTACATCCAGTGTTGTGAAAATAATCTTAAGTGAAGAAGACCCTTTGGTCGAATTCATTTGTGGAATTTCTTTATTTATTATTAACTTGAAGACTATTACATTATGTTAAGAGCAAAAATTTGCGACAAACCACTTCATGGCAATAGAGTTTTTACCCCAGTTATTATTTTATAGTTGGCAATTGCGGCTTGCTGTGCAGGGTTGTCTGATTCTGCTTTTTCTATATTGCGAAAGATCACGCATACAGAGGTTTTTCACTTGAAGAAAAAAAACATCAATATTTTACAATAAAAACCTACATAAAAAGTTACAAAGATCATAGAAATCCCATAAGATAAGCAAATAGAAATTATTGCATGAATAGTAAAATCCTTTCTAGTTTATATTAAGTAATACAATCTCCCAGTTCCCTGACATCCCACTCAATGCGGAGAAGCAGGAATATAAGAATGGAAATAACCAACAAAGAAATGTTTTTATCTCACGCCAGAATAGTGGGATGATCGATCCCTTGTGTCTGATTTTATCTTAATATGCAGAATTGTAAATCTAAAATAGCAAAGTAGTTATAGATTGTGTTAATTCTTTACAGGTGGTATCCCTTTCACTGTGTTTCAACGCCGAAGATCGAGGGGCCCTTGGAACCTTTACATTTCCATTGAGAACCATTAAGAATCAGAATATGTCTGTAATAATAGGCCTCAAGCTACCATTTCCAGACCGTAATAATTAATGCAATATACTACCATTTTCTCACATGAACGTGGCGAGAAGATTCATTTGTAAATTAAATGTTTTCAATCGAAAGGTGAAATGGTTTTACTGTTGAGGTTTTTCTTTATTGGAAGATTGAATTGTTTTGCTGTGTTTCAAAAAGGTTCAAACTAACATTAAATCCCCGCACGGGTTACCACACACTGCTGGCGGATTTTAACTCTGTTATTATCTTGAGACTTAAGCTATGCTTTTAATTTTCCTGCCAAAATTCTTCATTTCTAATGGAAAGAAAGATAATATGCACAAGAGAAAGGTAGGAGTCACAGCCTAAAGGCGTCTTTAATAGTAAAGTATGTAATTCCTACATGCAGGACATTTGTACGCACAAGATGCTGGAGAAATATATTTAGATTCATTTTTGTCCACCACAAAAAAATTAAAATATTTGCAAAAAAAATTGTACAACGAAGGCTAGGTTTCCACTTGTTTTTTTGTTGTTGCTAGAAACGCCCATAAAAACGCCAATTCAGCCACACGGCGTTTTTTTAGTGAAAAAAAGCTACAGCCAGATGTTAACTGTTCTTCAATAGGAAATCGCACAATCTGCCATATCCACTTGGCGTTTTTCGTTGGCGTTTTTTCAGTCCCTCTTTGGCGGTTTTCTGCTTTTTTTGGGCTCTGTGGCAGTTTTTCCAGAATCGCCAGCCATGTATGACACTCTTTTGCGATTCTTATGCAAGGAAATCTCTATACCTGTTCTACAGCACGATTTTCTCCCAATAGAAGTCCTATGGGAGAAGAAAAAACGAAGAACAAAAGCCATGTTTGGGTTTTTCATAGGGCGTTTTTTCCACAGTGTACAATGCAGAGGATGGACCCAGTATCTGTGTGTCCTTACGAGAACATAGGCTGCAAACAAACAGTATTTCAAATACAAAAACAAAGTTCTTATTGAATTTTACCACATTGCGAAACAATACAAACGGATACCCGACGCATTCAACTGGCATTCCTGCGTTTGCCAAAAGCAACAGCCAAACCAATTTGTCACCAGTTCATTTGCGGCCAATCCTTCCTAGAAGCAGTACATTCGCGAATAAAGCATTGCCTTACAAACCACAGAAAAGAGGACAAAAAAGGGTCCGCCGGCGCGCCGTTTCACCAGTAGAACTCTACCAAGGAAATTGACATCAGAGCGGCCAGCAACTTAGCCCAGTTTATCCTAATCCCTCGAGCTAGCGGTTGAAACATTTCTAACTCCGCAAAAGGCTGCTAACAAAACCTGCCTAATCGGTCAAAAAAAGCAATTTGTCCACAGAAAGCGCTAACAACGCCAGAAAAAAACTCCAGAACAAAAACGCCAAAACGCAGGAGAATGCAGTGGCAGTTTTCTTGGCATTTTTCCTGGCTTTTTTCATCAAGGAAAAAACGCAGAACAAAAACCCAAGTGGAAACCTAGCCTTATTGATGCATTTTCACTATCTCAAAAATATCAAGCACACAATTCATGCAGTGAGATAATATGCACAGCATCCCAAACTCAAAACGACCATCATCAGAAATCTTAGGGCCCAGTACCAATCTTCAAGACTGCCCTGCCCTATTAAGAGTAGCAACAAGGACCCAATCCTCGGAAAGGGGCCACTGGGCCCCAAAGCCTAAATGAGCCCGGACAGCTATTGGTTGTAGCCTCTGATGAAAAACATTAACTAATAAGAGGGCTTTGGATAACAGTTGAGGCCAACGCAACCTAAATATAACTAATTATTAAAATGTATATATAAAATCAATCTAACTAGTTAATAAAAAAGTTTTACATAATCACATGAAACCAATACACAAATGTGTTAAAAGACTTTTCAGTTTCTATGGCAACAACCTATTTGCAGAATAGATAGAATGGCAACCTAAAATTAAACATATCCATAACAATCACGGATTGACAAGAATAAAGGACAAACTGTATGTATTTTAATAAACGAATTAAAAGATGCGATGAAAAGAATTCCCCTTTAAGAAACTATAAAGCAATCAACACCCAGCTCGGTTCTGTCAAAAATACTTTCACCAAGTTTATTATAAAAATATAAATGTTTCCACTACAAATCATTTTACATTAGTCTGAGGCCATCTACAATTGCACAATATGAAAACTAATATGTAATGCTTAGAAGGAAAAAAAAACAGTAAATACAAAGCGATTTATGTCTAAGCAATTTATAATGTATGTTAAACACAAAGCATTAGCTAGATATATAAACAGAAATAAATAACGTATAATATGTATATTACCTTAAAAATTCAGAAGAGATAATATTGAACACACAGTAATATGAATACCTCTGGTTTGATATTTTATTTTTCATTCAAGTTCTTTTTGTGATGGCCATGAAAAATCGAGTATCCCAAAGGTACAAATAATTAAATGATAGAGTTTACATACACTATGTACAAGGAAGCAAACAGTTCAGAGACTCTGCTATGAACACCTTGGAAACCTAAGGAAGAAAGAGAGTGTATATTGTGATTACTGTGACTTTAGTTTGGCTGATTAATTAAAAGACAACCACTGAGGATTAGAGGACTCGGCGATATATACTGAAAAGGTATAGAGTTGTACCGTGTTACGAGAGTAAGCAAATTGGGTAAAGATGGATTGCAAGCTTTAAAGACTATATAGGTCTCTTCCTCAAGAAGAGAATTGAATAATAAGGCTTTCTATCAAGTAGGCATTATTTCTTCTCTATAAACAGTTTTGGGATGGGTAACTTTTACTCATACTGCAGAACTGAATGGCCAGATAGTTTTGAATTCATGCACTGGACACCAGTAACAAATGTTCACCAAACCAATGTATATGGCATTCTGGGACAAAATACAGGACCATTCCGTTTATTAACAGACATCTGATAACCATTCTGCCGAATCATTAAGGCTCAAAAGATGTGTACAGAAGAAATATTGTATCATCTTAACTCATATCAGCTATTATAACTATTATAACTATTATGTCATCAACACATTTTAAACCCTCTCTAACATAGATAAACAGGCCTGATGCAGAATATGAATATCTATGGCAAAATCAACGTGAAGAAAAGTAGCGACAGCTTAACCTTACTTATTTATCTTAAATAATTTAATTTAGCAAAAATAGTTAGAACTGGTGCTCGATTTTATTCATGTAGAGAAAAGCTATATGTCCCATAGGAGGAGCCATCGTTTAGATTTCTTTTAAATAATATATTTGGATTATAGCGTGTCAGTTGTTGGATTCATAAATTAGTACCGGAAATAAAATGGACTCCAGCTAGATTCTCGGGAATAAAGAATGAAGAAATCTTTGACATGTCACAGGTATTGCTTAATACATATATGTAAACCTATTGACTGGACCATGATACTAAATACGGGATAAGATTATATGAAGTCAGCTCAGAATAACCAAACAAGCATGTGTACTGCTTTAGTGACTAGAATCATAAAGACTATATTATAAACTTCAAAATGTATTACGTCAAGAGCAAATGTTCTTGATATTTTCATATTTATTGCGTTTCAGTATTCAAGATGTGAAATTGCAAGGCTATGTTACATTTCAGTTTCATTTCCTTATTAAAATGAAATTGGTGCACATTTTATGCGTTGAATCATATTATTATTATAAGTAGACAGCTGCGCAAAGGGAAAGAAAATGCTGCATTAAGGTAATTCATTTCAATTTAGTATAAAACCACGTAAGGATACAATTATTAAAAAAAATGTTACGCCCTTTCTCTCATGGCATTGTCAATTGCAAGAAAGGGACATAAAGTCAAACAAATAACTATTAAATATTTTAATAGTCGCACAATACGTGTGCAGTTGTCTTTCGTAATAATCAAGACATTGTATCATAATTGGTTTTTCAAACATTATTAGCCTTGGCTTTTATACCACCCCTGGCACTTAGTGGGTTAAGGTCCTTAACATTACCTGTATTACTTTGTAAATAATAAAGTGATTATCCTGATATTTTTGAAAACACAAAAATTACGTTACAATTATTTGGAAGTTCTGCTCATTAATAACCCTGTTTGCACGTTTGAATAAGATGGTTCTGTTTGATGGTAGTTCCTGAAGCAGGTGTCTCTTTATCCATGATGTTTTTCCTTCTCCAGTCTTTTTTTTTTTTTATAAGTCTTTGTTATAAAATGCATCCTTTTTTGACTAAGAAATAGAAGACTTTCCGCTTGTATTTAAGGCATAGTTACTCATATGCACGAGTTGGGTAGGGATTCACTTTATAGTCCAAGCGCCCCACCATTGTGTGAGAAGTTTCAATTGCACCTTCCATATGAGATATATTTTCCTGTAGATCTTTTATTTACACATTTACAGGTCCGTTCTTTGAAGGGGTTTCTTGAGTTCTTAGAGCATTCGTTATTTTGTTCCGTGGGCCAAGGATGGTGACACCAACTGTCTTCATGTCACTGCATTAAAAAAATCATAAGAATAATTAGAAGATCGCATGTATTCAAAACAGACAAGCAAACAGAACGTCAATCAATTTGATAGGAGAATGCTCTGTTAGACAATAAGGAAACTATTGTGTTTAAATGATCTATGATTTGTTAAATTATTGTTCCTATCACAGGCGCATTTGCCTTGGCCGCTGCCTTGGGCCTGTCCCAGGTCAGCAAAAATGGCCTCCCACCCAATGGCTTTAATGTCATATCCCGACTTTGTTGAGTAAATGGGCCAGATGGGGAGATCAGAGATCTTGTTTGTCTCGTTGAGCCAGAGCCGCAGTATGGAGAATGTTCACTTTTCAACTTTAAAAAATAAATAAATATATATATATCTTTTTATAATTGGCTTCCTACTTTTGACTCTGCCCCCCCCCAGGTGTCCCCTAAATATGGTTGATGGAGACACCACTTGGTGAAGACGAATAAAAATTCTGTTTATTGAATTATAAAACTTCCTAAAGTAATGTGTGCATTTTAATGTTGATAATCAGTCGACCTGAAAGATGTGAATTCTTTAAGAAAAAGTTAAATTAAGACGTATAGTAGATGTAATTTAAGGAGTAAGTGGAGCAGGATCCCAGCAGAAATGGTAGAGTGTAATACAGAGATGGAATTTAAACTTGCATAGGATAGACATAAAGCTATCATAAATCTAAAACGAGGAGTACTCGTAAGTTAAGAAATGTCAATAAAATAGCCCACATAACTAATAAAATTGTCATATTTTTATCAAATATAACAACATTACTATTATCTTAAACTGTTTTCAAAGAAGAAATGGTTGATAATAATAATTATATATATATAGCGAAACTAAATTTTTTAATATATATTTATAAGAAAAAAAAATTTTGTCTGTTTAAAAAAAAGAATACAAAAATAAAGCTTAACAAAAGCCACTTATTCTCACAAAAATATAAATTGCTTAATAGACATTAGATTTGAAAAGGTTTGTAAAATGATGTGACTCATGAGGGATAAGTCTTAAATCCATCCCTGGATTTATTAGTAGCATGAGGTAATTATATACCACATATAATTCAAGAGTAATGTTTAATATGTGAGACAGAAGGCTTTAAGATAATTTATTCTGTAATTAACATGAAAAGAATCAGGCAGTTATACTTATTAGTGGTTTAAGAAAACAATCTCCTGAAAATGGCTAAGGAAATCTATATTTTTTTTGTTTAATAAATTCTTCGCTTTACAAAAAAATGACCTTTTCTTCATAGTCCTGATAAGTTAGAAATTTCTCCAAAACCTCAATTTTTTGGGGGTATTCCTGACATTTCCTGTATTGGTATACCATATCGGTAATCATTTTTTACCATAATAAAAATAAGTATAAAAATAAGAAAAATAATATGGGGAAAAAAATGTGTCCTTACTCTAGAGAAATTTTTGCAATCGTCTCACACGAGCTATAGCTAACTCCAGATAGAATGTCCTTGCATTGCCCCGTTTGGATACTATCGAGCCAGTCTCCTGTAGGCCGGAATGTAGGGAAGTCAGCACTGTTTTGATCTAGCAATAAATTTGATGGCCTGCAGGAGCAAGAAAGAAAAATGAAGATTAGTTTGATTTACTACAATTTAAACCAGACCTCAAGGTGATATGAAAACAAAAAAAAAATGGGGTTGTATTCGTACATCATTTTTCACTTTGGGACAGAGCTTCTATCTTTTGAAAAGTATGCTGTAAAGAAACACTATGTTAAATTGATTATGTTATAATAAAATACAGATATTGGTGGGCAACCATTAAACTAACCCAAAACAATAACAACTAACCTCGGTAATAACCAAGAATTATACAACTATTGTTTTATAATACCATTCGATTACCGTTCTGTAGCATTCATTTTACTAGAACTACACAAAAGGATCGAGATCCATTGAAAATGAAACATAACTTTGATTTATATTATGCCCCTGTATGACTTTGCTTTGGGCAATTTGTTGTGTTCATTTTTGAATGTATGCATATGATTATTTCCCCAAGTGTAGGCACATTTTAAAGCATTTTCATAATAATTTAACATTAAAGAACTTTGCTCTTTTTGTTTCTGAGAACACCGATATTCCTCCACCAGTAAGTGCCACAACTTTTTAAACATTATAATATATGATTCATTGCATCACAATATATGAACGTGCTTTATTTAATTAAACCTAACTGCAATAGTGCTTCATTATTGAACCTACATTGAAGCCTAAAGAGGAAGGCCCAAGAAAAATAAAATAAAAAATTATTTTGGAGCATAAAAATACTATAGCATAAAACTAGCATAAAAGTCTGGTTTTATCTAATTTTGTTCCGCAAAACAAATCCTTTATCTGCAGACCGGAGGCTGCCATTGTTGCCAGTCATGTGATATTTTGGTTGTGTCTCCCTGTTCAGACACTACACTGAGCCAATTCTTTATGGCAATGCTAATTAAGTCCTTTCCTTCATAGACTTTCAAAGACCTTCATTAGTCAGAGTGTCCGGCAAGATGATTAAAACTGACCCACAGGCAGGATGATCTTCTCAAAAAGATTGGGCTAAGACAACACAACTAGAGCTAATAAAAAAATGGCTAATACGCAGCTGCCTGGAAAAAAATATTATGCAAAAACTAGAACTGTTTAAGAAAAAGAGAAAAACTACACAATAATTTAGAAGAAATATGAGAGTCTCCCTTCAACAAGGTAATATACGAGAATATACATAAATACAGTGCAAATGGACTGGGCTCTGTAGACATCCAGTATGTAGCTTAAAACCAGTCATTAGATGCGTGTGCGATACGTAGAAATGTCCTTACGTGCATCGGTGTTCCTCAAAGGGTTAAGGTAATTTACCCCATCCTCGTTAGCAGTAGATGTTATACCGCAAGGTTTTTTCAGGCAAACCTGAAACTCATTTTATGTGCTGGTAATATAAGGCGGAACAGCTACTGCTGTTAGCTACAGTATAATAAGTGTATCACCTTTGGACTCGTATATTTTGCTGGCAATATGTCTGTGATTCCCAAGACATTTTTGAGCTATTTATGAAGTGTTGCTTCAGTAAAGAATGTGAGGGTTTTTTTCCCCCCCTCCATATTTTTTTTTATTTTGTTTTTCACTATAAATAGTGTTTGGTTAGCTTTATCAGAGGCACACGTCCACATTAAATATACAAATTGTGTTGAAAAGCTGAGACAGAGCAGAATATCCAGTTTGGGGATTAAATGGTAATTGTAACTTTTTATATCTTGGATCCTGTATTAAAATAACATTGCAGTAAAAGAAGACTAATTTACATATATATAACCCTATACCATTTTCGTAAAGTACTAATTTAGATGTTGCAGTGTTCCTTCAAGATATCAGAACACAAATTGGTTCGTTCTCTCCTCGGAGAGGACATCTGGACAGTTTATCAAGGAAGAGGAATGTGTCTCTAGCTGTGAAGGGTCTGTGATGTCTCCACGTGTGCATCAAGGGAATGTTGGTCTTTAAGATCGTCAGCAGGCAACAGGATTTTTTTTTGGACCAAGCTCCCAGTCAGAGGTCTGAACCTAAAATTTATGGGCCGGGTGATGTTCACCATGAGCTCACAGTTAACTAAACAAATTAGATAGGTTTCCATCCAGGCAGCTGTAAAGAAGTCCTGCCGAGTTCCACCTGATCTTTTACAGCTTTTCATAAATCAGTACCCACCAGGCCACAGACGGCAGTCATTAAAAAGAAATCATGGAAATTGCATATCTACACAGAGGAAAGGAATGGAAAAGACATCTCTAAACAAAGTCTGTGTACCATAAAATGATACACTTATAATTGTTACAGATAGTGCTCCACAACTGTAGCAAAGGGTCTATCTGTCAAACATTCAGCTTAACTCGCTCATGGACTTATGGAAGTCCAGCTGTCATGGTCGCTAGCCTGTCAATCCATTTTTGAGGTTGCAAAAAAAGGAATCGATTGTTCGCAGATTCCTGACAACCTAACAAGAGCCAAACAGAGGGAAGACTCTGTGGTCTTTGCTGATATGAGGAACAGGAAAATGAGGCCTCAATAACTTTAATAGTGTTGCTTTTGAGATGTTTAGGTGATAAGCTTATCAACAGCTTACATATTACTTAGGGAAACTATTTCTAGGGCAAGTTATTCAATGATACCTAGTCTTAGGCAAACTATGCAACATATTGTAAAACTCTTTAAGTCCTCTTTAAGTCCTATTTCTGAGGACTTAAAGGTAAGCAATGAAGCATCTCAAAAATCAAGCAGGGCTCTGGGCTGCATAGGGAGAGGCATTGGTGGCAGGAAGAGGGAGGTGATTCTGCCCCTTTACAGATTTCTCTGTAAACCTCACCTAGAGTATCGGGTACGGTTCTAGAGACCTCATCTCCAGAAGGATATTGACACATTAGAGAGTTTAGAAGTGGACAACAAAAATGGTAAGTGGTCTGTAGGATAGACATTAGACTAAGGGAGCTTAACGTGTAGAGCTGGAAGGAAAAAATACACACTTCAAAAGATTTAACAAAGAAGAGGAGGCAAGGATATTTGAAAGGAGGACCAATGTTAGAACAAGAGGTCATGGTAAAACTAGAGGGCAAGAGGCAGAGGTAACATAAGGAAGTTCTACTTTACTGAAAGAGGAGTAGATAAATGGGACAGTCTCCTGGCAGAAGTAGTGGAGGCTAATACAGTGAGAGAATTTAAACAGACATGGGATATACATAAAGCTATCCTTTCTATGGGACCAGACCAAGGACTAATAAGGATTTGAATTCCTTATATCAGGGAAAATGGGCAGACTGGATGGGCCGTATGGTTCTTATCTTAGAGTAAAACTCTATGTTTCGATGAATGTCATAACAATAAGTGTCTATTTACTAAATAGTAATTTCCAGGTGATTTACCAGTTTGATTTGACTGCCTACCCAATGCTTACAACCAGGCTGAAAATAAGGATATATATATTCAGTCTTCACCTCCGAGGGTAAGGATATATACTGAGTTATCCCGATAGACGCCAGGATGCAGAACACTTGTGCTGCTCTCCATTCTGCCTGACCTCAGATCTCAAGAGTAACAGAGAAGCATACTGAATCTAACCGCACAGTCTACATTCTGGTGGTCTCTGCTGTCTCCATAAATTATTTTATTTCAGCTAATATCCTTAAGTACATTTAACATCCCAGCAAGAAAAATACATTTTGTTATAGACAGTGATGAAATCTGACCGTAGATTTGGCACATATAGGAGCTATTTAACTGGAAATTGGGTTAAAACCCATTTGGTGCCTTCCTCGTGATTCTTCAAATAAAATTTTGTTAAAAGGAGCAATTTTTTCCTAATTGCATTTTTCTGTTTATTTTACTCAACGTCAGTGTGCTGTGAAGCAATCAAAAGTGAAAGAACCAGAGTCTGAGAAAAGCTTTCTGTTTAAGACGTTAAAAGGTGTTGAGTGAGGTTGGCTTCAAACTGTACGCTGTAATGTTTATTAACAATAGGAGACATTCGACAACCACAGAGAACAGACCAAAATTAGCCTTTAACAGTGTAAATATTGTGTCTATCCTACATACATAATTAATTGTATCTACGAAAGTGCAGGGAATTTGTCTACAGAAATGTGACTCAAGACAAGCCTTGGCTTGAATGGACTGGAAACTGGGTAGCTACGTACAAGGAGCATGTTAGCAGATACTAGAGCGTGTTGTACAGAATTGGTTTCAAATCTGGTTTATCAATAGTAACAATTTTGTTTCTTCATGGTCGTAGCTATCCGAAACGTACCCATTCATCTGTTGAGTAAACATTGGTCATTAAAGGCCAATCTTAGTCATATTGATAGTAAAGGATCCAGCAAGTGAGAATTTGAATTAGGAGAACCTCAGACCTAGACATTAGAGGAGATTTACTTTTGGGAACGCAAAAGGGAGAACTATAACGATAAACAGTACAGTTCTTACTCTGGAAGTATAAAGGTTTGAATAAGAGTTAAACATCTGAATAGAGTTTTTGAAACTCTAAAACCAGAGCAAGACAGACTTTTCAGGTTCTATAGAATTTAATCAATGTGATAATCTACTCAGTGCTAGAATGTTTTAATACAGAGTTGCAGAACTCCATCCGATGCTGTCCACCAAGAGACCACATTTTCTGGATATCTTAGCTTAAGCACAGGCATCTCGATTAAACACTTGTTACATTAGTTTCTTAGGCAAGGACGCATAGGATTCTTGGGCAGTCTGCCGCCCTCGAGTTGTGCAGCCTTGTTGTTACCATAGTCCAGTACTGAGTGGGTTAAGCATATTTTATGTAACAAATACCCAGACATGTGTTTATAATATAATAAAAAGTATGAGATATCGGATGTACTTTTAACAGTTTATGCATGCGGCGAAAAATATTCTAAAATAAACTAACATTTATATTGCAATATTTTAAGTCCACAGATGTGTGAGATGCCTTACTTTATTCAAAACAGAAGAAATGAGCATAAAACAAAAATATACGAATAATTTGAAAAACAGCATCTTAGAAGCATCACCTTGCAGCGGTATTGGCGATCAGTTTTAGACTGCTGGGATTACGAATCAGCTTGTCCAAAAGGCTGACAATCTGCTCGAACTTGGGTCTGTTGTTCCGATCCTTCTGCCAGCAGTCTAACATGAGCTGATACAAGGCAGCTGGACAGTCCATCGGAGGTGGCAACCTGTATCCCTCTTCAACTGCCTTAATAACCTTATGATACAAAAATAACACGTTAAAATGTTAGTTTTAATAGAAAGAATAAGTCATAAAAGCTAGGTGATTTGTTTACAGCTGTTACGTGTTTCATTTATACAATACAAGTCTGATCAGGCAAACATTAGTAAATCAGCTTCCAGTGGCGTGTAAAGATGTGACTGGGAATCCATTTTGGAATTTCCTAGGCTCTTATTATTCTTAAAAAGTACTCTACTTAAAAGATACATTTAGTAAAATATGGATTTAATTAAATATAAGGTAAACAAACTGCTGCAATAGCCCCACATCCATGGACCACTTAAGATGTCCCTCAAGCATAAAGGCACTGCTTAAAAAAATGTAATTATTGTATTACATAAGTGCATTTCGTATATGTATCCCCTTCTTTGATGTCACATTTGATCACTTAATTAGTCAAGCCATGTTTATTTAAGTCTAGGATACTGCAGAAGGAGGTTGGCAGCGCACAGAGGAGCTACGTTTTCTATAAGAACAAATAATCAAAGACGGGGAAAATGGTTTTGCAAATCAAAAATACCTCATTTTTCTAATTGCAGGTAATGATGTATGAAAAGAAGAATTTAGCCTCATTTCAGTTTTACAAATGTTGCTTGAATTTGAGAACTATATATAATATTATATATATATATTTATTTTATTTTTTAAGTCTATATATTTGAAACCATACAGCAGGAATGCAGCGGTATCTCGCTCACCACAATATTAAAAGGATGTAGATCAAGTTGAGTGGTAGGGATTGTAGGTTTTGTTTAAGGACCTTGGCTAAAGCAGATTTGTCCTACAACCTGTAATTTATCTAAATTTAAAATGACTAATAAAAGTACAATCAAAGTATATGTATGCAAATAATTACTTCTTCTAATGCTTAAAATTGTTCTTTTTTGCAAACAAAGCTACATTCTGACCTCTAGGATAAGTAAAGCAATGTTAACAAGCACTCAGCTGTTAAATAACTGATTATATTTAGGGAAGAAAAATTACATTATTTAACAATGAAATAAGCATTGCATATTTTTAATCACTGTTTTTTTTTAATATGAATTTAAAGAATTTAATGAAGAAATAAGCATTGAATATCTTTTTATATCTGTGATTAGATTTAAGCTAACTTTAAGGGACTAAGGAGTTACTTATGGATACTCTGATAGCTGTTTATTTGCACTTACATCTTGATTAGACATTTCCCAATAGGGTCTCTCTCCATAAGATAACACTTCCCAAAGCACAATGCCGTAGCTCCATGCGTCACTTGCCGATGTGAATTTACGGTATGAAATAGCTTCTGGTGATGTCCACCTGATTGGGATCTTTCCGCCCTAAAAGAAAAAAAAAATAGAAAAAAAAATCATTGTCTTTCATTTCACACTAGCATTTTTCAGCATTCTGGCCCCCGCAGGGTTAACCCTGTAAGATGCAAAGCACCATTCATCCATCACTAAAAGGATTAAAGTGGATGACAGCTGTTTTTAACCTTCCACACACTAATTGCATAAAATATGACTACTTATCTATGTCAGCACATCCCTAAATAGCAGGAGATTCTGTGTTAACCCAATTTGCAGAAACAAAACTCTCACAATAGCCTTGTTTATCCTGCTAACTACACAATGAATATGGGAACAGGTGTTTGCTATTATTAACACTTGAAATGCATGGCTACATTGTATTTGTTTCTCCTTTCAGTTCAACAAATGCATTGGCCTGCAAAGGGAGCACAAAGAATAAAAGCTTTAACCCCTTACATACTGTACAAAAACATAACTAACACTAGAATGCTGTACATTGGCAGCCAATCAGGTGTTCGGCTTCATTACGCTTGTGTTATGATTAGTTTTCCAGTGGCTTTTGCTGAAACCGATCATCAAAAATGACCACATCGCCCTCTTTCTGCTGCCCGATGTGCCGGTTACAAGGGAGATCTCTGATCTACCGGACAACCCATTTACTCCTAATAGGAATACATTATAAAACGCAAGGATGTGACATAACATAATGGAGGACCGAGGGGAAGTGATTCTGGAGCAAAGTTTGAAAAAGTTGCTTCATCCCCATAGCAACAAAAGGAATCAGTAGGAACATTCCATTGGTTGCTTTAAGCTCTGTGTTATCTGTTTCTATCTCTATTGTAATAATAGTATATATATATATATATATATAATATATATTCATATTCCACCTACCATGGATTTTTTAAGATAAACCGTTCTCAAAAAGTTTCACTATTAAATATTTCATTTTTTTCTTTATTTTAATCTAAAGAAAATACAACGAAGCTACGATAATTATGACATTTTGAATGACAGGTTCTTTTTTCCTGAACACAACTATGTATGCTTTTGAGTAAAATCATTTATTGTCTTGTGCCTTTTTATGGTGCTAATTCTCTTTAAGAAAACATACTACTTGTTATTGTTTTTTTGTTGTTGTTTTGTTTAATGACAGTGAGGCCAACAGTCGGACACCTGGCCTTCTCTTCTGGAACGTAACACCTGGGCTTGCCTTGTGTCTGTGTGTTATTTTCATGCCGCATTTCACTTATTGATTTCAGCTTGGATCAGACCCCTGGAATTAGTTTGTGCATTTCCTAAAAGATGCTCTAAACTATATGAACGGTGTGGATGTCTTCCAGCTATGAATGCGGTAAAGACGATACTTGTTTTGGAGGCTCACAATATAATAAAACGCTGAGGAATATATTGTGTTTATAACACATCAGCTCCGGCAGGAAAAGCGGTTGGAATTCACAAGCGTAGCTCGCTATTAAAGGTGCTGTTCCATCTACTCTGATAAGTCTACCATCATGTCAAATTTTGTCTCGTTCGTAATTTTTGCCAGGGATACTATATTGTCATGTGACACGAAAGCAGGCACTGATAGGTTGTTACCACAGAAACTGACAAATCTTCTTAAAAGCTTCTGTTTAATTTATATGATTAAATCTTAAAAGGAAAGAATACAATTACAAACCTGCTGAGGTTAATTGGCTTCACATACCAGAGAGTACAAGTATTTAAATTGGAACAGCATCTTTAAATAAAGTGTGCGATCTAACTGTGGTTTCATTGTCTGACCTTATTTTTAAGAAAATCTTATTACAGCCTGTGTATTCTGTGTATTCATTAATTCAAACTCATAGCTCCCCAAGCCTTAGTTAAAGTCTACATGCAGAGGTGTCCAACTCCGGGTATCGAGGGCCACAAACAGGATTTTTGCTTTGAACACAAGTCATTCAAACCAGTTACAACCAACCAAGGTACCAAGATCAGATATCCTAAGATGATGGCCGAGTTGTGACCCTGGGGTTTCACACCCCTGGGACTCTCCAGTGATCCTCGAAGCTAAACTTAACTTGAAACATTTTTGTTAGCTAGCAGGGTCTTGAGGTGGACAGTAAACCACATATCTTGAGCGATGAGCGATGGCATGGTGTGTATGCTGTCTGGCATTCTTTTTTAGTTATTTGTCTTACATACCTTCCATTGTTGCTGGGGTGGCTCCCTTGTTATGGGCCAGACATAAAGCTATGTGGCAGTCTCAAAGAAACATATGAACCACTTGAGTGATGTGTTGGACATGGCAGTCTAGATAGCGTTACTGTTCTTCGATAAAGTATACCCTTTTGTGTATGCTTCACATTTATAAACTTTAGGTATTTAATAGTTAAATATTTTTAAGAAGACTGTTTGGCTGTTTTTCATGATACTAACACCAGTGTGATATAAGCACGTCTTCCACTAGGAGATAACTTTTATAGTTCGCTTTAAATCCGGGAGTTATCCAGATACATTAGTCAGTGACTAAGGATTACCTTCTCCGCTGTTTATTTGTAACAATGATCCTGCTATTAATCATAAAATTACAGACTGATTCATTCATTATAAAGCTGGGATCTACCCAAAGATAAAGTCATTGTAACATTTTTTTTAAAAGATTAGGTCATATGTTTTGTTCCTACAACTAGCACTAAAAATGAAAAAAAAAAAACACTTTTGGTGTTTTCCCCAATGCATTTGCAACAGGAACCACACGTAAATGATTAAAGTGCATATGATGTCTGGTGTGTCCCCTTAACCGATACATTTAGGGAAACATTAACTAAAGTATTAATGTTATGCTTGCATCGTAACTTCACTTACTGACTAACATCTAAACAACGCACGTTTAAAAATGTACATTTGTAAAAATGGACGATTGCAGTCTTATCTTCTCTTACCCTGGTGGTATAAGCTGCCTCGGGGTCATCCTCCAGAATACGAGATAATCCAAAATCAGAAACTTTGCAGACCAGGTTACTATTAATGAGGATGTTCCGTGCAGCCAGATCGCGGTGGACGTAACCCATGTCGGAGAGATACTTCATGCCCGATGCAATCCCGCGGAGCATACCCACCAATTGTATAACGGTAAATTGGGCATCGTGTTTCTGAAAAAATGTCAAATGCACAATAAGGAGTCTAATTGCCCAGTAAATTGCTGCTGAGCAAGTAAAGGATTCTATACTTCATTTTACCACAACCAGGGCCCTTAGAGTATAAGTTATCAGTTACATCCCTGGCTAATTAACACATACTTATGCATTTATTGTTAAGTAAAATTGTAGTAACTTTTCTTTGAAGAAGGGAAATCCCACGGTTATTTATTTTATTGCTAGAACTTGCTAGAAGAATAAGCATTTTTTGCTTTTTATTATTCTGTATATTTGAACCTCGGGAGGACTAATTCACAGAAGAAGAATACAGGCATACCTGGGACAGAATTAGGTCTTCTACCCCATATATTAGACAAAACAATGGAGAAAGGGATGGAAAGCCAATGGAACCTGGAAGAGAGATGGCGGAGCTCTATACCACTCCGCCTGTGCGTCTTGGGCAAATCTTCCCAGGAATGCCCACGCCCAGGGTAAGTCTTACTCCATAGGCAGGGACATTGAGCCGGTGTTAGCACCACCTCAGATGTATACAGGTGCTGGAGACGTGTTTCTTAGTACTGGAGCTGACCCTGTACATAGGAGATGGACTAGACAGCTCCACTACTAATAATAGTCCATAATAGAGTGATTTGTGGCTTCCATATAGCTAAGATGGGTAACCTTCTGGATGGCACGTAAAGACCAATAGAACAATCTTATGAAATTCCATCTTTATAGATTAAACAAGAAGTTGATTTTAGATACTTCACATAGAATCGGTAACTAGGTCTTACATTTCATTAAGTTATTAGCAGTTCACTACCATGTTAGAACAGAAAATAGTCTTTCTACTAGTTCCTAGTAACTCATAACCGCATTCTCTAAAGGGAAAAACACTAACTATTATGTTTTTTGTTCTCTTGACATTCATGTCAGAGCAACAGAAAATATTTTTGCTGTATTTAACATCCACAGTGACAGCGTGCATATGCATAATTAATAAACACAATTTAAATTAATTGTTCTACGTGCGAGAAATCAAACTGAGGAAATACAATTAGCTTTACATTTACATCCCAGTGGAAAAATAAAATTTATGTTTAGCAATTAAGACTGAATAGGTCTTTTGTCGGCTCTTTGCAGCTATTTGAATATATTCTAATTTAAAGATAGTTATGTAGAGTGGATTTAATGACTTACGCGGAGAAAGCTGTCCAGGGAACCGTTTTCCATGTATTCAGTAACAATCATCACTGGTTTACCTGTAATAACAGATTATGTACATAAATATGCAGTTGAATACATATTTTAAACAATGTAATTTACTTTAAGGTCAAATGAAAGATTACCATACCCGGAAACTTTGTAATAGAGCTAACCCTGAGACTATCAACATATTAACCCTTTGATAGCCCATCTGGACGATTCTATGTAGCGACTTCATAAAAGTGTTAATCAAACGGCTCTAATACCAGTCCTAACGGACACTTGACTTGTCATTATTTAAAGATACAGTTAATCACCTGAATTCAAGCAGGGATATAAACCATAACATACTGGTAGCAAAGCATCAATTTGCAGTCTTATATATGATCGCAGCAGTGTAGAATAGGAAGGAGTAAGCAATAGATAAAGGTAAATAAGTGTGGCTCTACCTCCAGTGGCAAGTTTAGGGGTAAAATATTGTAAAAGGTTCATGGGAGCGTTTCAGCTGCAATGTAACATTGTTTGTGGTCCCATGACTTAAACACTCATGATCCCAATGTTACCGAATTTGGGGCAGAAAGTGGTATTTTACATTGTTTTTCCAAAATAGGGATGAAAACATTTCATCCAATTTTACTCCATTCCGACATATGGACACAGAAATCTAGTCCCCCATTGTTCCCAGGTATTATATATAACGTTGATCTACATTTACATGCATATACATTTACTGACACTATATATGTGTATATATCATCATGTACTGTAGTGTTATTATTTGTCTTTTATTAAATATTTTAATAGTTTATTGTTGCAACATGTGTTTTATATTGCGGAAAATAAAACATTTTCTGGGGACAAGGAAATAGTATCGATTTATAGTATGGAAAATGGTGAAATTATTGCAATGGTGACAGTAACAAATCAAACAGACAATGCTGGAATCAAATTAGTGCAGTTAAGAGCCCAACTAACTGTTTTTAATGATTATTAAAAAAAGATTAAGATTAAAATGTTAGTGAAATGGTTAATCCATCCCAACGTACCCCATCCTTACTTTTTGTAACAACTCCTTCCAGACGAATGATGTTAGGATGTTCAAACTGCCCCATGATGCTGGCTTCACTCAAGAAATCTCTTCTCTGTTTTTCTGTGTAGCCAGTTTTCAAAGTCTTGATCGCTACGCTGATCTCCTTCTTAGATGGGAGTTTCAGTCGACCGCTGCAAACTTCACCAAATTCGCCTGCAAAAGCAATAAAAACACATTTTTAACCCCTTAATGACAAAGCCCGTACATGTACAGGCTCAAAATGCATTGTTTTCAATGGGTTTAGGGAACGCCCATTGTCCTTACGGGGTTAAAATTACCTATTAGAAAATTCACAATACTATTGTATAACAAAACCACTTCTTCTTAGATTCCTTTTTTGTAAGGCATGGTTCATATCATGCTTCTTCAGAATAGTAAACTTAAAATGTTTGAGTGTTTTTTTTTTATGTCAAACTAAAAAAAAACACATCTCCAATCCCATTTCATTGATTGGACTTCAGGTTTGCTAATTCCTGGCGTCAATGAACTTTTGTTGAAGTGATTAGCCTAGGGGTTCTCATACAGTCATTTTTCAACGCACTCAATGTTTGAATGATGTATTCAATACGGATAAGGACAATACAACAATTTTGTGTGTTACTATTTATTAGTTTTGATGAAGATCATTTCATATGACAAACTGATACATGAATACTGGTTCACTTATTTAAAGTAAGGGTTCACGTACTTGTTCTTGCCACTTTGTGTGTGTATATTTATTAATATGCAAAACATATTATATAGGTTTATTTAGTGTATATAATAGTAGAATGTAGGATTTGGTAAAAGTGACAGATCAAGTTCCAGACAGCTTAACAAATCCACGGCACGTTACATATGTTGGACTTTAGTGTTAGGCACACCCAGGTTACGTATGCAATAATTAAATCATTTCCTTAGCCAGGAAAATCTTTGTAAATTTATGCCAATTTCTATAGGAAAAATGTAAGAGTGCAATTATGCAGCAGCGAAAACAACTGCTGATGTCAAAACCAAAAAACTATACTTCAATGATTAAAAAAAATGTTATGTGTACATTTTTTTTTTTTATAAAAAAATAATTTAAAGCTACTTTAAGTATTATTAGATATATGATTATATATAGTTTTGGCATTTGGAAAGTACAAGAAATTATAAGAAAAAAATATTCTATTTTAATTCTGAGTAATAACAAGTGAAGATTAAACTAATGATATAAATCAGACTCTTTTTTTTAGTCTTTTAGAATCTCACTAGAATTCTCCCCTATTTTTTTCTGTATCGGCTATGCGGTGTAACGTGTCTGTACATGGTACAGAGAGTTAAGGACCTCATGGCTGAAACGCATCCAAAAGCAGCACAACAGGGATCGAAGAGAACAATAAATGGCTGACCAAATGACTCTGTTTCACACAGGTGGGGATCTCATGCGCTGTTATGGATTAATATGTCATGTGCATATTAAACTATGATTATTTAGTGTTCTCAGTGCGGGATACGTTTCATGTATCCATTTCAATGTCTTCATAAAGGAAATTATATGTAAGGAGCAAATCAGACTTGCCATTTTTAGATTTCTAATACCAGAATGCTCTTGCACATTTTACGTTGCACAATGAAGGGAGGGACACTCTTGAACATCACAATCCTTACATATTAAAAGGGAACAGAATGCACTTTTGTTCATGCCCTGATACGTGCATTTACACAGGTATTGAGAGCGCATGTTAACATACTCCCGATAGGTTCTCTTCTAGCAAATGTTTTCTAGGCAGGTTTTCTTGTAGAAGTGGGATTTGCCATGTAATGCAGAGCAAAAAACCCAAAAACAAATGTTTTTCAAGACTGTGAAAACTCAATCGTCCTGGCATGGAGTTTTAAGAGGGAAACATGGGTAAAGGTAAGAGCATGCAAAAAGACTGGGTGACTTACAGCAAAAATAGTCCAACTACTCAGCATTCTATAGGACTAGGTTCTTTGCTTGCTTTCCGATGCTACGTGGCCTGATGGAGTGGTGGCTCTAGGGCAGGCATGTTCAAAGTCCGGCGCGCAATTGGCCCGCGTTCTGGACTGATAAGGCCCCACAGTTGCCCAAATATAGATCTTACGCTCCCCCCAGTGAATCCCCGAGCGCTAATCAGGACTCCTGGGATCTCTCGCCGAGGGACTTGACGTCATCAGCCGGTGCAGGGAGAAGGAAAGCCCAAATCTCGCGAGATCTCAGACGTCGCAAGATTTGGGCTTTCCTTCTCGCTGCGCCTCCACACACAGCCACAAGGGCGGCCATTACGGGCTACTGAAGAAGAAAAAAAACTTCTGTCTACCAAACACCTTGACAAGGGGCAGTAACTGCACAGACAGCACACTGACAGGCAGACAGGGCTGTGCACTCAGGATACATGTATACAGCAGACAGGGGAGCATATAGGAATCTGTGGTAGCAAGCTGTCATACCCTTCATTAACCCCTGACTGTCCGTGACTGTGCTATAATTCCATTATATGATGACCTAGTCTATGTGCTGAAGTCAGAGCTCAGTTTCACATTAGTGCAGGCAAGTTTTTTTTTCAGTTGAGATGAATACATTGTAAAATCTCAGTTAATGTCAGTTGGTCTAAATGAGTTATAAATATATTTGAACCCATGTATACTTGGTGTTATGTTCCTGTTTTTTTTAACTTAAAAGTTGACAGACAACCTTTCTTACTTTGTGTAATGTACTTTACAATGTTCCTGACATATTTCAGCTTCCTGTTTTTTTTTATATTAAAGGCAGAGTGATTTAACACCTCTTAGATTTGTCATCAAGTCACAAAATGAAAAGTATGCAGTTTTCAATAAACTTTGCATAAAATAGTTAATTTGCATTTAATTTTAATGGTTCAATTGGTTCAAGGAATGTCAGGCAAAATAGTCGGCCCTCGCACATGTTCACTTCATCAAATCTGGCACTCTTCGAAAAAAGTTTGGACATGCCTGGTTTATGAGCAACCTTTATGTGGGAGTACATAAAATAATACATTTCATTATACACAGTTTTACATTTGCCACATTGTTTCTGTCTACCAGAATTTCATATTAAAGAGACACTGCAACCTCATGTGCCCCTTTTAATTTTAATGTGGCCTTCCTCTACTAGTGAGTTAGTGGGTCCTTGTGTAAAAAAAATTAAAATATTACAAATACATTAGATTAAACAACAATTAAAATAAAACTAATGATTCAGCTAGAAGTGATGTGATGACAGTGCAGAAATAATTTTGAGAACAAGGAAATAATGTGGGACAGATGGCATTCTTATTGTTTTTTTTCTGGAGCCCTGCCTATGCGTAGACATAGTTATTATGAATATGCACTTGCAAATACAAATAGTCTAAAGTTAAACAGGCTAAGCAAATAATTAGATAAGCAAAAGAACAGAATAGAAAATAGCCCAGTCTGCAAGAAAGGGCAGCAAAACAATCATTTTCACAAACCATGTTAACAGTACAACAATACATTGATTTGATTCAATAATATAGTTAAAGTATGTAAAGATGAGTAAATTCCTCTGAATGTAAAACCAATATATATTATTTTCTATATGACATTGCATTCACTAGATAGCATGTGTACATTGCATACTTTGTAACTGAATAACATCCACAGCTCTCTTAGTCTCTGCCATGTTACTTCTCTTCCATCCATCCAGCATGTCCAGTCTTTCCTCCCCTTTTCCAGGAAGTTCCTGGTATCCCATGGATAGTCTTGTAGCCTACATGGGTTTTCATGAAGGCAGCTATTATCCAGTGTCAGAATAGATTTTACACATCATCACTCTCTCTCTTGTGCTACCTGGTGATAGAAGTAATGTACTTCTTAAACAATGTTATATAGAAATAAGAGATATAAGTAATGAATGCCACAGTTAAGGGAGTGGGTTATCGAAAGGGAGATACTTTAAATCATTAATATGCACTAATGAAATTGCATCTACGACGTGAATCACTAACAATGGACAACACAAGCCAGGACAATTACAACAATTCTTGCTCCTCTGAATCTCCGGGTCATGGCCTGAAGTCTCCAGGCTGCAGTAGATGGGTTAGACATGCCCTATCCATAAACTATGGCCATTTCTCACTCCCACCCCCACAGAAATATAAAGCAGTTGTGGCTAGCCCTGCCTGTAAAGTAACTGTCCCCACCCACCGACATTAATGACCCCTACCACCAGTGGCATAAACCCCACCTACTAATGACATCAACTCCACCCACCTGCCTTATCAGGCTACCCAAAGAGGGAGGACTCAGGGAAATCAGAGCCTGGAAAATTCCAGGTATGGTAATAGATACCTGGAATAAACTACTAGTGCATGCAAAAAACTAGCAGAACAGAGGTACAGACAAAAGAATCTGATACCTGCATATAAGAAAGAAGAGACTCGTTAGATTCCTAGAAAATATATATTTTATGGAAGAACAATTAGAAGTTACCAAAACCAAAAGAGACTTTGAAACTTTTAAAACAGATATTACAAGATTCTATTTGGTTTTATGCTTCATTGACTTATTTTGCTTTATACCTTTTTAAAGGTATCTTTATTAGTATATAAGTATTGTTATTATTTTGACTTTATATACAACTTGTTATCTATTATAGAAAACCTGCTAATACAAATCTTATAACATCACCACCAAAACATTGTTCCAATGCCCTAGAAATACAGATGATAGAAAAAAGAATATTTTAAAGTTTATTTGGCTTGTATTACAATTTAAGTGGTAATTTCTTGAGATTTTATCTCCATATGGTTTGGCAGATTGCATATGTGGGAGTATTTTTTCTGTTTTTCTATCTTTTCAATAACAGCTATTTTTCTATCTTTGTATCTTTCCACAACAGTCATATGCATGTATGGGTGGTGGTTTTGTGTTGAAGTGTTTATTCCCAATTAATTCAAATTGGTATTTGTTCATTATTCAAAACTCGTTTAAAACTAGAGTATTGTCAATTTAATTAATTAATTTTTATGTCCTTATTAAAATAGTGTATTAATAATCTGATATGAGTTATGTCATTTTAAAATATTTGTATACTGATTATGTCTACTGAAAGTAGTAAGCTGCATAATGATGAAATGTTAGTTGGACATATGGACTCATTTGCAACTGGAGGGGGGATAATGGTAGTGTGCAATGCAATGTGCATTCTGATGAGTTTGTACTTCCTCTTCAGTGAGAGAGACCTCTTCAAATTTAATATAATATGATCTTGTTAAGATGCTAAAGTGTGTACAGTGTTCTAAGCATAAAATCATGGACCTTTATGAATCCTTACAGCATTTCAAAAAGAATTCTAATATGTCACAGAAAAAAGCTCAGAAAGTAATACTCCTCTGGCAAATGCAGATGGTAATACACCCTAATTTATCTAGTTTGTTATTTAACTTGAAATCACCACAGCTATAACTATGTCAAAGTCTATGGATGCATTCTTATGCTGAGCCAACAAAGAAATCCATGAGTGTGTAGGTCTTCCATCTATAACAGACATGTACCTCTTCTGTTGAATCTCTAGGTACTATTACTACCAGCACTTAGCAGTTGAATGCTAAGATCCAAGAGGTAAGAAATTCTACTCACAATTAAGATCAAAGGGCCAAAGGGTCGGGGCAGGAAGAGCACCAGCGTAGTCCAGGTAACAAGCCAAAAAATCTGGGCAGTCAGAGTTCAAACAACGCCACTAGGAGGCTGGGGTTAGGAATACCAATAAATCAATAAGCAAAAGTAACAACCAAAAGATCAAAAAAGGCTCACCACATGGACAATGATAGACACTTTGTGTCTTTTTTACCACAACACTAAAGGGCCCTTAGTATGATTTGGCGAGGTGCTTTAAACAGCTTACAATACACTTTTGCAGACTGAACTTTGACTGGGAAAGCATCTAAGACACATTGAAAAAGACAGAACCTAATGATGCCACCCGGAGAACAAAGATAATGACTCAGCCAGAAGTAAGGTCCTGACAAAAGACAATTCCAAGATGGAAATGTATTTTGCGGTGATCTTAGTTAAAGAAAAAAATATATATGTATTCCCTTGCTAACTCCCAAACACCTTCTTCTTGCTTGTTTTCTGGGGGTCCTTGATTCTTAATCAATTCTCATTTTATTGAATAGAGCAATGACACAGTTACAGTGTTGGATCATACGATAATGTTACATTGGTCTTCATGAGATTGCAACAATATACATTAGGCACAGGATGAGTGGTTTGCATTAATAAGAAGTACATACTTTCATAAGTCATTTAAGATACACAACAGGTTGGTATAACTCACTACATAGTATGAACCCACAGTATGGTTCAATATCCAAATCCATTACCAAGATATACAAGACTACATGGTATCATACAATCGCGGAGAAACAAACAATGTGTATAATGTGTATAATGTAGAAAGTACATACAGTTTGTAAATACCAGAAACATTGCATTTACAGTATCTCCCAAAAGTGAGTACACCACTCAGATTTTTGTAAATATGTTATTATAACTTCTTTGAGTCCCACTGGGAGAAAAGCACTATATAAATACTTGTTGTTGTTGTATCTTTCCATGGGACAACACTGAAGAAATGACACTCTCCTATAATGTAAAGTAGTGACTGTACAGCCTGTATAACAGTGTAAGCTTGCAGTTCCAGTAAAAATAAAAACGCATACCCATTAATGTCTAAACCTTGGCAACAAAAGTGAGTACACCCCTAAGTGGAAATGTCCAAATTGGGGCCAATTAGCCATTTCCCCGCCCCGGTGTCATGAGCAGGTGTGTTAAATTTGGTGTTTTCGCTCTCACACTCTCTCATACAGGTCACTGGAAGTTCAACATGGCATCTAATGGCGAAGAACTCTCTGAGGTTCTGAAAAAAAAAATTGTTGCTCTACATAAAGATGGCCTTGATTATAAGAAGATTGCCAAGACCCTGAAACTGAGCTGCAGCACGGTGGGCAAGACCATACAGCATTTTCACAGGACAAGTTCCACTCAGAACAGGCCTCGCCATGGTGGACCAAAGAAGTTGAGTGCACGTTTTTAGCGTAATATCCAGAGGTTGTCTTGGGGAAATAGATGTATGGGTGCTGCTAGCATTGCTGCAGAGGTTGAAGGGGTCAGCCTGTCAGTGCTCAGACCACACTGTATCAAATTGGTCTGCATGGCTGTGGTCCCAGAAGGAAGCCTCTTCTAAAGATAATGTACAAGAAAGCCCCTAAACAGTTTGCTGAAGACAAGCAGACTAAGGACATGAGACCAAGATAAACTTATTTGGTTCAGAAGATGGTGTCAAGCGTGTGTGGCAGCAACCAGGTGAGGACTACAAAGATAAGTGTGTATTGCCTACAGTCAAGCATGGTGGTGGGAGTGTCATGGTCAGGGCCTGCATGAGTACTGCCGGCACTGGGGAGCTACAGTTAATTGAGGGAACCATGAATGCCAACATGTACTGTGACATACTGAAGCAGAGCATGATCCCCTCCCTGGGCCGCAGGCCAGTATTCCAGCATGGTAACGACCCTAAACACTCCTCCAAAACGACCACTGCATGTCTCCAGATCTAAACCCTATTGAGTGTGACGGAACCCTCCATCACTGGGACCGCTGGAGAGGCCTGACTGCCAGCCTCCTCCTTATTGACTATGGGCCCTGGGTTTGTAAAGACTTCTGTGGATACCCCCAGCAGTATATCATGTAATCACTGGCTGAGGGGATTATCTCTGTCAGACAGCCAGGATCTGCAACCAGGGAGTGACCGCCATTGTTTTAGTTTAATATCAGACCCCTCCACCCCATGGTGCATTATTATGCTGTCCCCTTCCCCCCAGTTCCACTACTACAGACATTTACCCTGGCCATCCCTGGAACTGGTTTTGGCCAGCAATAGATAGTGGAGGTTGGGATCCTATTGTATTGTTAAACCCCTTACTGCCCCTGTTGTCTCTGGGAGGCAGATTAAGGGGCGGTTTGTGTCCCAATATCTTGTTTTTATGTTAATGTGTGTTTTGCTAGATATATCCAGCCCTGTGTGTCTAAAATAAATCAGTCTTCATTTGGTTTTACCCTACACGGAGTCTTGGCTAGTGACTGGGGAACCGGGGAAAGTGTGTTGTCCCAGGCTAAGGGAGCACAAGTTAAGTGGAGGTAGTCGGTCGGACTAGCCAGATCCGTGAAACTGAGCATCTGTGGGGCATCCTCAACGGAAGGTGGGGAAGCACTAGGTCTCTAACATCCACCAGCTCTGTGATGTCGTCATGGAGGATTGGAAGAGGAATCCAGTGGCAACCTGTGAAGCTCATGGTGAACTCCATGCCCAAGAGGGTTAAGGCAGTACTGGAAAATAATGGTGGCCACACAAAAAATTGACACTTTGGGGTGTACTCACTTTGGTTGCCAAGGTTTAGACATCAATGGCTGTGTGTTGAGTTATTTTGAGGGGACAGCAAATTTACGCAAATTTACAGGCTGTTATACAGGCTGTACACTCACTACTTTGCAATGTAGCAGAGGGTAATTTCTTCAGTGTTGTCACATGAAAAGATATAATAAAATATTTACAAAAATGTGAGAGGTGTATTTCAATATATATCTATATTGTTTCACAACATAACAATTCATCTCCAGGACTGTTCATGTTTTTAGAAAATATGTAAATGAAATCTAATTATTTCAAAATTATGTGAACAATTAACATCCAATTAGATTTTTTTCCAACAAATTAACATATCATTTGATACTTAAGCATTTAATTGGAACTCTAGGGGATAGCAAAAGCTGATTGTAAAAAACTAAGAAAATGTACTACTCAAAGGATACTTAATATTGATGTCATAAAATAATCTTCTTAATAGAATCTAAGTCAAAAAACTTCCCTACTGAACCTCTTTCTCTCTATTGTATAGCTTGAGCACATTTAGGTCTACAAGTCCCCTTTTTTCTACAAAGAAATGAATAGTAAATAATAAATAAGGAATATTTCTAAGCATATGAAAAACAAACAGCACCATAAAATAGCCGTGGGCTATTCCTAATTATAAATTTCTTTATAAATATAGCCCATTGTGCTTACAAAGGCATGCGTAGGACTCTTCTTGACATCATCGCCTTGATTTAATGGGCTCTGTTAAGCAAACAAAAAGGAACTGCACATATGAAAAGAAAATGGCTTTTAATTTAATGAGGTATCTAAAAGACATTTAGCGGCCGCAACATCTAGACTGTGACCATAGAAAACCGTACCATAGAAAAGTATAGGAAATTAGTTCTGCTACACATTAGCGACTCTTAAAGGATAAATTGCTGCAAATGCTTTTCAGATCAAAACAACCAAAGTCAATTGGAGGATCAGGAGAGGACGTCACCACAAGGACCCCCATTTTGCCCTCAGTTGGTGCTTTCAGTGATGTCCTCTTCAACAATTGGAGGATCGGGGAAGATGTCACCTCAGCTCCATCACTTTGGCGGAAGTTCCCACTGAGTATGATGTGGATGAAGAACGAATATATAGCAGATTAAGGATTAAATATAGACTAGAGAAGAAAAGGGAGACAATAGAAGATGAAGAAGATGTGGAAGAAGCAGAAGTGGTTAGCAGAGAAGGTAAGGAAAGATTTATAGAATGTGAGAGCGAGAATGCGAGTGTGAGAGAATGAATGTGAGAGAGTGTGAGTGAATGCGGATGGATATTCTGAGGTTTTTGATTTGTTTTCGTCCATTTGTGTGGGGTCTGGCGTTGTTTTCTCCACTTAATCTGTGAACTCTGCTGCATTGCCACATAAAACCAGCACGAAATAACACAAAATAGCAAAATAAAGTAAAGATTAGATAATACTCACTTGAAGCAGATCCCCAACGATAATATGTCTGCAGCAAAGAGAAACAAGGCAGAAGGTTAACACCTTGTTCGCGCCTAAACAACACAGACATAACTCACCAAAAGAAACCTTTGAGGAGACTGTTCCTGAAGTTGAAGAGGGCCTGGAGGCGGAGGACGCCTTGGAGGCAACGTCTCTTCAACCACCCAGGGGAAGCAGGAACCCAGCGCAGTCATGTCAATTTACGTCACGCCACATTACCCTGCTCCGTTCCTGTTTCCCCTGGGCAAGACAAGAGAAGGGAAGCAAAGGCCCCTGCGAAAGTCTGCAATCAGTACCCTGAGTTCTGTAGTTCAGGTAATGGGTAGGGGAAGCTGTATGAACGAGTATGTGTGATTGAGGGAATGATTGAGTATCTGTGAATGAGGGAATGAGTATCTGTGAATAATAATAATAATTATCTTTTATTTATACAGTGCCAACAATTTACGCAGCGCTTAATACAATACATATATTCAAGTGATATGACAAGATGAGAATTGATAGACTAAGACAAACTGATACATTAGGTGGAGAGAGCCCTGCTCACAAGCCTACAATCTTGAGGAAGTGAATGAATGAGTATCTGTGAATGAGTGAATGGTTATTTGTAAATTAGTATTTGTAAATGACTGAATATATACCGTATTTGCTCGATTATAAGACGAGGTTTTTTCCA
>VKOC01002623.1:0-16918 GCA_009364415.1 Spea multiplicata | reverse complement strand
CCTTTATCTGTCTCCATGATTAGCTCTAGCTTTTTATACACCTAAATAAGGATAACAATGCCTCATCTCGAGTTAGTTACATAAATGTGACATTACTCAAACTGCACATACTGGACAAGGTGTATGGGGGGGTGGGGGGTATACCAGGAAGATACTGATGAAAAATCACTAAAAAGTGAAAGCCTCATTTTAGACAAAAATTGGAGTTGAGTATAAACTAATATCTGTTTTATATATAAGTTCCTTTTTACCTGCAGGTGCTAAAGCGAAGCCAGTGTTACAGCTTTTAATGTATAATGCATATGTGTATGGGTAATATTCCCTTTGGAGACAACATTTTTGAAATTAGATTTAATTGCCTCATTTAAAAATCAAAATCTGTCTTGGAAGTAATTTACCCTCTTCCCCTTTTATCTGTTGTCAGAACTTGCATATGCCTTTGCATCATGTTCTATTTCTTTTGCAAAGTGTTGATGCGACCCAGTCCGAGTTCCCTTCTCTAGGAACGTATGGTGGTGTTCTTCCTATACCCTTGCCTTGTATATCCTCCCAGATTTCAGAATTACTCATTGGAGATTGTTTTATTGTATTTAAATGTAGTCATATTGACTATGTATATACACACATATATATATATAAATAAATACTTTCACAAAGTTTTACTAAAGGTGCTGTGCCACTTGCCATGTGTTACGATCTCTACCAAATAAAAAAACACAACTATGTGCATGCGTGTGTCTGAATATGTCTGCATATAAACCTTTAGACTCACGCAAACTTCTCTACCTGCTACAGTGAGTTTGTAGTGTTACGAATATAAGTTTATGTGCTCGGGGGAAAAGAGAGGGGACAGACTTTTAGTTCTACTAATGTAATGATCCCTTTTCTGAGTTGGATCCCCAGACAAGGAACGTGTTTATCCCTTTCAGTTACAAAGCATCTGAAGTATTGCTGAATACTTCAGATCAATCTGTTGAATTAAGGAGGCAGCGTTTCTGTTGGTGGTTCTCGTTGTATTAAAATTAATATTTGCACATTCATCCTCTAATAAGAGTCAACATAACAGCAGAGTATCTTGCCTTCTGATGACCTCCTGGAGCGTGCGTTCTCTCCATCCCAATGTCCACAACAGATGATCATTGGAGCACAGAATGCACGCTACTGAAATTAACCCATCGGTAGGTAAGCTGCTCTGTTGCGTTTGAATATTTAGTCTTGTTAACACAATAGTGTTCCAGCAGCTGACCTGCAGAGTGGCAAATTGTTGTCCAACTCTCTCAAGCCCCCCAACATGCTGCTAAGTGGCACTGCACCTTTCTATTGAACTTTAAAGAATATATATATGTAATATGATTCATTTTTTTCTGTTGAGCCAGACATCCTCTATTGTTTACTTGCTTTTAAATAATGGTTATGTATTTTAATAAAAAAAAAGAATTGCTATTTATCTCGTCATACTTTAAGTTTGGAATTTACTCTCGTCTCCACTTTTGATACAGAGAGATCTTTTACAACAATGTGCAGATAGTTTAGAAGAATGTACAGTGTACAGCGCCCATATGCCCTTATATTTTATGTCAACAGAAAGGCCTCTCGCGTTTGTTTAATCCACTAAGGATTGTGTGTGTGTTTTACTTCCAAATATTTTAAATAAACATTTTAAATGGGACTATCAGGTGACAGTCTATTGTCTGTCTGCAAAAGCAAGTTATTTACATCAGAAAACAATGAAACATACAAAAAGTGTAACAAGTAGCACAATTTCTATATCCCCTTTGGTCTAATTTCTAGCCCTGCGTCAGTATTCTACATACATGTTCCTTTAATGTGTTAGCTGTAGAAAGCAATTAATGGATTTCAATCTTTTAAGACGATCTTCCAAATTTGAAGTAAAAATTCCTGCTACGTTTATATAATATACAGCCAGCCAAAGCAAGTTACAAAAATTGGGCATTGTGATTATATTAGCGTAGTGATGTCAATAGGAAATGCAAATGTATGACTTGTTTAGAGTTAACGTGAAAACTAGTATTTGGCACAAGCTGTCTTTTCTGGTTTTGTAGACTGTCATACGCTATGTGTCTGTATAAGATTGGTCATGTGGCATGATAGTTTGACATTTATGGTTTAGGGTCAAATTTTAGCATAAGTTAATATTTCTGGAAGGTAGATAGATAGATTAGTGGCCCTCGGATCTTTGATACACTGTCAATTTTGACAGAAGCAGTCTCCTACAGGTGTGTCTTTTTCTAAGTAAATTCATGTGCTATTGTATGTTCTGTGTGTGTGTGTGTGTGTGTGTGTATGTATATATATATGTATATACATATATATATCATGTCTGTGCTGGTTTTCGCACCTCCTTCAGTGACAGGATAGTGCCGTATGTTGCTGCTCTTTTTAGCACTTACTCCTTACAAGCTTTGGGTTTGCAGCTTACAACAGAGCTAAGAAGGAATATAAGGACAGAAGAAAATCATCGAAATTGCGCAAAGGGGATTTTTGAGCCGAGACTCAATTTATTGCTTACTTGCTTTTAAATAGCGGTTATTTAATTTAATAAAGAAAACAAAAATTGCTATTTGTCTTGTCATACTTTAAGGTTGGAAATTTTACTCCCGTCTCATGTTTTTATACAGACAGATCTAACAATTTCTAGCCTATTTTACAACAATGTGCAGATAGTTTAGAAGACTGTACAATGTACGTTGCCCTCATATTTTTCATCGAGAGAAAGTCCTCTAATGCTTGTTTAATCCAGGGAAACACGTAGGGAAACATTTAGAGAGTGTGAATGTGAAATTAGGATGAAAATTCGGAGCTCTTCGCTTTGCGGGGGGGTCTGGCCTTGTTTTTGTGGCTTCATACAAATCACCGATTTTACAAAAAATTCGGTAAATTTGCAATTCCCACGAATCCGAATGCAGAAGTCTATCTGTGAGGGGAAATGTTTTTTTTAAAGGCACCGATTTTACATATGGACAAAAATGCCCTTTGTAACATAAAATACAACAAACATGAATTCATATTTTTTAACGTTTTTTTCATTTTTAAAAAAGCATTTATCATACTGATGTAAATTCCACAAACGATCAATCAGAATAGAGCAAACTGAATTACTATTTTTATGGTACATTGCATTGCATGGGGGGCATCCCTTATTGCAGATGGTATAAAATAAATGTATGGCATTAGTTTTTACAGAACATTGTGCCCAAATACCGGTTTTACGGTCTACTTTACAATTGGAGGTCTAACAAATCTGCCCCTAGAAATGTTGTCCCTCTAAATAAAGTTTTAAATGTGGTCGTAATCGCCATTTTGACTCCGGCCAACCAAGGAAAGCTGTGAAAGATTCTCCGTTACTTTTACAGCGATATCTGTACCAGTGATTTATTCCTGTGACATGGGGCTAGATCATTTTATCTGTCTGTCTTGGTTCTGTTTTCCCTGCCCGCGGCGCTGAAGTGTTGCCCTCACTTAAGATGGTAGCCTAGTCGAGCTTCCGCTGCCTTGCGGAAGTTGTGCGTAGCAACGTGCTCTGTGACAGTTTCCGGTGTCGAGGTGTCTCTTGTTAGCGCCGGTTGAACGTTGGGAGAAAATGTTGTCTGTGGATTTTCTCGATGATGTGCGGCGTATGAATAAGAGACAGGTGACAGAGGGGTGTATCGGGGTGCTAGTGAGACGTACGAAAGGTGGAGAGCGGCTAGAAGTGTCTCAATGCACAGACGGGTTAAGGCAATTTAGGTTTTAGGGCTTAATTGTACGCTGGATGAAGTATACTGACAGGCTGCCGGTGACGGGAGGAAGACCTGGGATACCTTACCTGTCTGATTCCAGTCAGATTAATGTATTCCGCCCTCCTGTCTCACTGCATTGAATATACATCATCCCGTGCCCTTCTTTAACTTTCACTAGAGAAACTGACTAGGGTAGGCCCTGCCTTATTTATCTCAACTTTGGGAGTGTCTGAGGTGGGACAGTTTCATGTTTCTGACAGCCCCGGTAAAGAACAATGCAAAATAAAGTACTTTAATATGCATTCTTATCTGAGGTAGAAGCTGCTGCTCTGCAGCTGCCTTCCTCCTACTCCATGGTCTGATTATTCAAAGAGCAAGAAAGAGCTTCTATTGAAATCAGTGGATTGTATGCTTTGCATGCGCACAGGTATCAGATGCGTTCGCCAAGCCGGCCGCTTTAAGCTCATATGATGGCTGGGGTTTTCCTCAGAGCTTCTCTGTGTCGTGTGGTTTCTATTTCTATGTGCAGTTAATTTTCCTATATATATATATATATATATATATTTTATATTGCAGCAATGTATAGATCATATATTTTTTATCTTTACATAATGATTTCAGACAATTGCATATCGGTCGTTAGTGTTCTAATATGTTACCCGTGCCTGGCTCCTTATGATACAGCGTTGCCATCAACATTACAATATCTCAGTTTTAATTACCCAGCCGGAAGCTCTAACTATTAAATATGTCTGCGGGGGGGGGGACTATTTCATTGTAGAAGCATGATGTCATTAGCATTGCTATAAAGAATCAGCATGGAGTCATTACATGACTGACAACAAGGGCTGTTTACTGGAGTAAACTTTATGCTCAAGGACAATTTTTGTCTCATGAGAATTGTTAAATGTTAACAATTGTGGGGTGTTTGCCAGGGCTTAGGCAAATACATTTTTGCCATTATGAAATCAGTTTTATTGTGCGAGGTTCAACATATAATCCATCCGTCCATCCTAGCATCTGAGCTGCTAGGAGAAGCTGGGTGCGCTAGTGTGGTTGTTGCCCCAAGATGAAATATGCGCATCATTAGCCTGTCACACAAACTGAGAGGATGCCTCTGGAGAGATTGTTCACCAAGGGTGCCAGCACAGTGTTCACCGTTCTGGCCCTTCTTACGCATGGTGAATTACTATTGCAGACCATTCATAAACAGTCCAAACTCATGGCAGTTACTCTTTTTTTTTTCTCGCTGCACAACCACTTTTCTCTCTCATCTGCATTATTGTCTTTCTGTTTACCGACCGTGTCCATGTCACTTTCCCACGCCTGAATCTTGACTGTGTCCTATGCATACTAGTCCCATTACACCATGGGCTGCCATAAGCATAGAGACTACTGCATGTCACTCAGCTGGTGGTGCATGAATATTACAAATTCAGCCTACTCAAAGGCAATTAAAGCAACGTTGTTCTTTTATAATTGCAGCTCTATTACCAAGTGTTAAACTTTGGCATGATCGTGTCTTCTGCGCTGATGATCTGGAAAGGACTGATGGTAGTCACTGGCAGTGAGAGCCCAATAGTGGTTGTCCTAAGGTATGGAAAGATCTCTATATTTTTATTTTCTCTTGGTTTTTGTACTCCACATCTGAAATAAGATATATATAGATAAGTATATATACGTTGGGGTTGCTTGGAGTGCTGCAATTCTTTGCTTTGCCAGGTATTGGTTGCATAAGTGTCCAAATGCTCCCAGTGAAACACCCTGGGTTGCCTTGTCTCCAAAAATGTATACTTTTGTGGGGGTATTTTGAGCCGGTGGGCTTCTAAACAGTCCAAAATGATACCTAGGCCTCTCAAAATAAAATTAAACATTTTCAAGTTTGGAAAAGGGAGGAGGCATGTTGCATTTTGTGCCCTGTAAAAAAAAAATCAGGACACTTACATTGATATATTTTGTGGTATTGTGTGTGTGTGTACACAAAATGTGACAATACATTAAATTCTACCGTACATAATCACGTGTACAATTGTTAGAAAAGACTGAAATCATATTTCGAATCGGTCATCAAGAATTATCTTGCTAACTCTTAAATTAATGACCCAATCTTATTAATATGAGACTCTCTCCCTGGCAGCTAATCAAGTGTTATGCAAATTTCACAGATAACAATATTTTTCTAGTGGTGATATGTCAAAGACCTGTCCTCAACATTTTACTGCTAATCATTTTACCCTTTTGCTTATCTCCTACTCATTTATTTGTTTTTCTCCAAGAAAGTAGATATCTATGTTTTGATTGATGGCTCAATAAAGCAAATACTTACAACATCTGACATCTCTCCTCAAATTAATGGAGATTACCTTTAAAGGTCACATGCTTCTCGGATGTGCTGCCCTTGGTGTGTTTTGGATGTCCCCTAGTGTGTGCGTGTGTGTAAATATCAAGAAGCATGTTTGTAGGATAGTAGTCTCAAAGATTGTAAAGAGCAATCGGGGAAGAAGGTTGAAAAAGTCAAACTAAAGGTTTTATGTGTTTTTGCATGAATCAAAAAGTCCAGATTTTGGTAAAATGTAGCTCCATTGGCAATAGGGCATCGGATATGGTCTGTATATTTAATATTAGATATTATTATCAAGATTCTTACTTACTAAAGTTGTCTTAGCTAACAACATGTACATTTTGTTGTGTAATACTTAAGTTCTTTTCGAGTGGAAACCCATGCTGATCTTTGGTAACAATCGGTAGGCCTGTGATAAATTCCATTAAAGAGCCATTACCAGTTACCAGGGGTATTCCTCCCAGTGCAGAAATACCATTAATACGACGGTTGTAAATCTCAGGAATCCACAACATTGAGTCGCTACCCAAATCAAATGCACCAATCAGCCATAACATTATGACCACTGACAGGTGACGTGGGTAACACAAATAATCTTGTTCTCATGGCACCCGTCAGTGGGTGGGATATATTAGGCAGCATGTTGATGCATTAGGAGCAGGAAAAATGGGCAAGTGTAAGGATCTGAGCGACTTTGAGAAGGGCCAAATTGTGAAGGCGAGACGACTGGGTTAGAGCATCTCCAAAACTGCAGCTCTTGTGGGGTATTCTCAGTCTGCAGTGGTCAAAAGTGGTCCAAGGAAGGAAAAGCGGTGAACCATCGACAGGGTCATGTGCACCCAAGGCTCAGAATGCATGAGCCAACAAACGAGCTACTGCACCTCAAATTGCTGATTAATAATAATAATTAATATTATGGCTGTATAAATAGTATTTACTGCTGTGCCTTGGAGAATAGGCCAGGTCACATATATTGCTCTGTAGTTTGCGATTTCACTACAGAGCAAAATGCTTATATGGGTAGCTGCTGAAGGTCTGTTGGGTAAATTTAGTCTTAAATTTAGTATTGCACCATAGAGATGGTTAATAAACCACAAAATATAATTGGTTTAGTGGAATGCATAGAAAATCTGTTTTAGTAATCCCCTGTTTTGAAAACTGATCATATCTGGATGGTATTACAAGTTATTTATTTTTCTGTCGTCCATGTCCACAGCGGCAGCATGGAACCAGCATTTCACCGCGGGGACTTGCTTTTCTTGACCAATCGCGTGGATGATCCTATCAGGGTGGGTGAGATTGTGGTCTTCAGGATAGAGGGGCGAGAGATACCTATTGTGCATCGTGTGCTGAAGATCCATGAGAAGTAAGTCTGGATGGAAAGGGCTTTTCGGAAGTTGGGGACTGTGGCGAAACCCCTCTTTTTCACATGAAGGCCATCAAATGGGAACCATTCCACTTACGGTGCCAATATTAGATCAGTGTATTGTTAACGTTATAACAAATTGTGAGCTGGTAATCAGAAGTGAATAGTCATACATGCCCAACTTTTAATTTCAGTTATTTACCATTCCTGAGGAATCATACAAGGGTTCCTGATTTAAAAAAAATGCATAAAGTTATATTACCCAAAGAAGAAAGTTAAAACTTTTTATTGTGAACCTCAATTGGGACATTTTTCACCTTCCATTACTTATTCCAAACGCTTTTTTTTAAGGGAAAATGGAGACATTAAATTCTTGACCAAAGGAGACAATAACGCAGTGGATGACCGAGGACTGTATAAGCAAGGGCAGAACTGGCTGGAGAAGAAGGATGTGGTAGGACGGGCTAGGGGGTGAGTATATGTCAAATGTCTGGGTTATGGCACATTCAGATACAAAATGGATCGGTAGTCAAATGTTTAGTAGCTCCTACTAATATACAAATAAAATATGGTGCGGCTTAATGTTGTTTAATCACACTTTGGCTTCTTAGAAGGAAAGCAAGCTGGATCATAATTTGTGATGCACAGAATCTGATTATGACCACATGGTTATGTATGAAAAGTGTATAGTATACATAAATCAGGGAGTGTGTTTTGCACATGAAACAGAGGCATAATTGCAACTTTGTATTATTAAAATGAATTCTTATTCTCACATTAAGATAGTATAGATAATACAGATGCTAGGTACACTTGATGTCACAACGGCACAAATCTTATCTAAGAACCTTTGCCAATCTAGCTGCCAACACTAGCAGTCCAAACCTTTGTATTTTTAGTCTTGCAGTAAGAAGAATTTCAGTTTCTCAGTTGAAACATACTGTCTAGCTGCTGCCTATCTCGTCTTTTATTGATTCTAGTTAAGTGTTTGCAACCAAATTAACCTAGCAGCAAATAACAGGCCTGCTGTAAGAGTTTGAGTTGCAATTGATGTAAACAGATAATACTGTTGACTTTTGACAGGTTAATAATAAGATTTTTATAAGGGAAGGTAAGGGGCTACCCAGTTCCAGCCGGTCATTACCAAGTAAACACTACATGTGTACATTGGAACAGATAATCCTATGTCTGGTCCAAGCTGTCCTTTCACCAGCCAATTCCGACAACCTCCATATCTATTCACCACTCTTTTGATGACCTCACAGATCTCATATAAGTTGATCATTTTGCTATACACCTAAATGCTTGCTTTTCCCATCTGTCTGTTTTTGCTGAATTGCCCAAAAATAATTTTTACACAACCTGCTTCACTTTTAGTAACCTCTAAATATGGCGATACAAAGGAAATCTTTTTTTTTTTTTAAAGTTGGAATCAATAGATCCCTGCCCACCATATAGTTAACTGCCATACTCCATTAAAATAACAAGAACCAGAGTAGAAATGACACTTGATAATTGTTAAGACATTGTTAATGTTGCAAATCACTATTGAAGATAGAAACAATTTTTAATGTAATATCTTCATAGGCTACAGAGCCCCTTTATTATTAGAAAAACCTTTAGCAATTGTGTTACACGGCTAGAAATGTCCTTGTTTGCCATATAAACAGTTAAGTGACCCAAAACCCTTTGTTCTGTGTATACCATGGGTGCAGCTGTTTTATCATTTGCCCGAATGTTCCATCCCATTAAGTTACTTTTATAAATGTGAATCTGAGAACCCTGAGAAGGGGAGTGCTTTCGGTACATAGGAAAGAAAAGTTATACCAGATCTGCTGCTGACTTCAGATAAAACAGCCTTTCCCTTTAACCAAAGGGGGGCTGTGATTTTTTTCCCCGTTCATATAATTATCAATGAATTTCTTTTGCCCAAGACAGATCTGTGTAAGTGGATGCATTGAATATGAACAGTATTGTAACATCTTTTATCTAATGGGTTATGGAGCAATCAATACATGTCAGTTAGCTGTATTTTAGGCAGCAGTTCTCCTACCCCTTCCTTAATTTTTTTAAAGCCCTGCTCACTCTCTTAGCCCTCTAATGTTACCTGCTAATGCACTGATTAATACCATCGCTGCTGCAAGTGCAGAGGATTTATTAGCAGTTATCCACTGACATATTCCCTAGGTTATTGTCAGACTTGCATCATTAGCACACCATGAATAATTCTCACATCATAAATAAAACAGAACACACTGCGCCAAACCAGTGACCTAAGAGGAGCAACAACAATCCAACACTGTCTCAAGTTGGATAAATACAAAATGTGGAAGAATGGAAGCATATATGATACAATAATACCACAATATTAGAAAAAAACAAAGAAGCGGATGGCACATAAAAAGGCCAATGTAGTGTAGTTTATAAAAGGAAAACATATACATATATGCAAATAGTCTTTAAAATGCCCACTCACAGTATTCTGATAAAAACAATGTTCAATGGTAAGCGCTCAACAGGAGGCGTACAGATCATCAGGAACACTTAGCCCCCTCCACTCACAGTATTCTGATAAAAACAATGTTCAATGGTAAGCGCTCAACAGGAGGCGTACAGATCATCAGGAACACTTAGCCCCCTCAGATAATAGCAGCATTGACCGACGTATAGACAGATATATAGAGGCAAAGATGTAAATCAGAGATATCAAATTTATCACAATATACCAGTATATAAGTATCTTATATTCAATTAAGCAGTGTGATGGTCACCCTACTCCAGCCAGAGGATGCCACCTCTGTAATAGAGCCTCTGGGACAGGAAACTCTGGGAAGAGTGTCCAAAGTTACAACAAAGCCGTCAATATCCGGGCTTCCTCAGATTGTAAATATCCATCCATACTGCCTGCTATGAATATCAGTTTCAAAGAAAGACATCTATTGTGTGCTCGCATGCACATGTGTGTGCTCTCCACAGGAAGCGTGTCATTGTGCTTCAAGAATTCTAGAGCTTCTTGTAAACGCCGCATCAATGCCATTGTGTATTAGCTCCAGTGAATAGTCAGTAGAAAGGGCATCATTGCGCTACATAGCTTATGGGTAATGTAGCCCTGCAATAAGAGTATAGAGACTCGCTAAGATCTCAATATATTGAAACAAAACTTTGGCTTGTAAATATAATACAAATATAAAAATATATAATAGAATACATGTATATCCAAAAGTTCAATATAAGTATGTAAGAATAGAGGGTTCAATAAAGAAATCTAATAAAAGATAACAATAAAATAAAACATTTCACAAAAAATTACATAATTCAAAATCCTCATCGAGCCCTTTAGGTGCCAGCTTTTCATATTAAAAATCCATTCCATTTCCCATTTGCCCAATTCCTTAAAAATAACAAGTTTCTCAATTTTTTTTTTTTCTTCGTTTTTGCAATGGCGTAAAAGTTAACTCCATAGGGTTGCTTTTATGGACCAAAAAATGTTTAGGGACACTGTGGCTTATTCATTTCTTTTCTGTGTATTGAAATCCACAGATATATGATGTTAGCAAAGTCACAAGTCAAAAATTGTTTCATTTCATATTTGCAGCCAATGACATTAGATTTAAAACTTTTTTATTTTGTTGGGTAATTCAGGCATTGGTTTGTTTACAGGCATTACAAGTCTGACATCTATTTAACCTGCTGGGTTAAAAAATGACTTCCTGCTCTCTATCGTTCCACGGGTATGGGTTTAGGAAGGCATACGCAGATCACATCATATTAACGTGCAAACACAGATTCCCGAAGCACTGCTAGCTGTTCAACTGTCATCCTTAACATTTGTTTGTTCTTTGTTTTTCCTGAAAACCAATCGCTTGGTCTCTTAATTGTTTGGAATCTGTTGGATAATTCATGCTTCTTATCCAAATTCCACTACATATGTAACTCTTCAGTACAAGAGCCTGTGTCTGTCACTTTCATGTTTTGTGCTTTGTTTTGCCAAGAACTGTTGTCCATTTATTATAAAAAACAAAAAAGTAAAATTGATGTTTTCACATGAAGAGCTTGTTTACTTATTGAGTATTGTCAAGTGGGGAGTACATAAACTAGTCTGTTTTAATGAATGGTTTTGCGATAGAGCGGATAGCTTCCATATCTATTATTATTATAACGATTATTACTGCTCATCTGGGCCTCAGCATTTGACTGCTCACTTGGGTGAGAATTGAGGGTTGAAATGCTGCAGCAATGCTGTGAAGGGCTGTACCTCAGGAGATATGCTAGTAATGGTACAGCAATGTAAGGCGATTCAATGGTTCATTTCATTCTATGCTCTCTCTTAGGTTTGTTCCCTATATTGGAATAGTGACAATCCTTATGAATGACTACCCCAAATTTAAGGTATGTAAATTTATATGTCCTTAAGTTTTTGTTCTGCTCCTTTTCTGACATCAACACAAAAGAGTGCTGTATTTAGTTAGGGTGCTGCCCTAGGGTGGACCCAATGTAGCACCACCTGATGTCCCTAACCAAGCCACTAAGCTATGACATATCTGTCCCAAGTGAGAACAGGGGGTATCACAGGTCAGTACAGACAACTCCCAACCAAGAAAAATCTTATGTGATAAGCTTATCTCTCTCCCAGGTGCCCACCTCCACCTTGCCTCTAGCTGTGGTTACCCACCTCTTCACCGCACCCCTTATTTATAACGTTCAAGCCTTTTACATCCCACACCATGGAATATCCCCACCATTCAGAACCGTGTTGTGTTAATGTATGAGTTTAATAACTCCCTACCCTTACCAAATGTAATGAAATATGAAGCAAGTATTGTGTATAAAAAAAGAGTTTAAATATAAGGCCTCTAACTGCACACTAAACGTATTATTTTTTCATGTGATTAAACATGCTTTTCAAACGAAAACTACTTCTCCTTTTTGATTGGAATGAAAGTACTGGTTAATACATGTTTCATTAGGAACATATTAATACATATTAGATATAAGGGAACCATACATCTAAAAGAACAAAATGTCTACTGGTAGATCTGATGAATCGGGATTGGGGAAGAAAATGTTAATTTAAGAGGGATATCGATATCCCATGCATTAAACATGAAGGCTGGCATATAATAACAAGTGAGTTTGAACTAACGGATGTTTTGTTTTTTTTCTTTGCAGTACGCAGTTCTGTTCCTCTTAGGACTATTTGTCCTTGTTCATAGAGAATAGGGAAGGGACAGTGAAGATTTAGTCCTTGTTTAATCATCTGTGACTTGGCGACGCAAGATCTATGAAAGAACAGACCTCATCTAGTGTGAAGTTTTACATTTGGACACCAGTGTTTCTTATATATGATATAAATATGTATGTATACATTTCCCTTGTTACTACAGGGAAAATAAGTATTTAAACATGACCCTCTCTTCCTGTCACATTCTTTCCACCTCTGTGGCAGCAAATGGGCCAGAAGTTCATATCTGTAGCACTGTTTACAGGTTTCTGTTGTTTTTTTTTTCTTTTTTCGCTTTACATTTTTTCTTTTCATTTTCTACTTTGGGTGGAATTTTTATATTAAAATTTAAAGCCAAAGTTCTCAGTGTTTTTGTACTTTAAAGCCTCTGTATCCTGAAGTGCCTGCTTGAGGATTGTTAATGTGTTGTAATCCAGAAACATTCCAGAATAAATGGCGGTCTGGATTTGTTTGCTCCTGTTAATACGTGTGTGACTTAATGTATCATAAAATACCATATAATACATTTCACTTCTTCTTTTCTACGCAAGGAGGATGTAATTAGCAGGATTAAAATTCCCACATGAGAACAAACACCAACAACAACTCTGGAGAATATGACTAGTTTGGTTTTTGCTCTGAATTATGTATTATCCAGATAAAACAAAAATTGCAATGTGGAGGGAGACCCTGGTAGCACTTCAGATGCTGGCAGCTGAAAGCTGTGGAACATTTTGCTGTCCCAAGGTAGGGTCATCAACATAACATCCCTGTACAGATGATAAATTATTTTAATATATGATTTTCATCAAAAGTATGGCTTTTAGACAGGTTGTTCAAGTCCATGTAGCCAGCGGACATGGCTTCAGACTGGATTAGTGATGGCTGCAGTACAGTTTACTTATAACCAGTAGCTCTCATCTCAAGCCATGAAGACCAGTGGAATTAATTATGTTTTCCAGAATATCCTTCTCATTTTAAATTACCATGAGCTATTTTTGGAGAGGGGTCTGCTGAGAACAAAATATCACCAGCAAGTTGTCTTTGCCTTTCCTTAAACTTTGTCATCGAAGCTGGAAAGCACTGTTAATTGTAATAAATTATGCATGTTAATTATGCATAAAACATATCCAACTCCTTTAGGAAAAGTACATTTTAATGTCACACGCATCAACATTCGTTACATAAAAAGTCACTTTATGCATCTTTATGATAATTGCAGTAACAGAATATAGCTTTTCTGCATTTATTTTACATTTTGTTTCTGCATTTTTCTGTAAATTTGCAATTCAAAACACACATCTGTTACTAGTACGGCAGAATATTTTGTACTGTATTAAACTTCTTAGAGTTGAGCAAAGTAACATATTCCTAGCAGCCGCTCCTCTATGTATGTCATGCCTACCACTAGTTAATTGTCATCTCCCTGGCCCTGAAATGGTTAATGTATTAGGAATGTATGAGGAAACATCTTGATTAGAAAGAATAATAAAAAAAAACAACACTACAGAGATTGTCCTTGAAAAGCCTAAAAAATATGCAATGCTTTGTTACAAATACTGTATCTGCAGAATAAAACAAAAATCACTGAATATGCTTTTAAGGTTCTTTGTCTCAAAGTACAAACATGAGATACAAGTAAAATACAAACACTCCATATAAGTATTTCTGTGTAAATGTACACATTTTATTTTAGTTCAGTAACATTATAGGGCAAAGTAAAACCTCTGCTGGGATCAAACGAGTGTTGTGTCTTCATCGTCAGACTTTGAATTGTCTTTCTTTCATGTTGCACGCAGCAGAAAATGCTCCTATCACTTAAGAGGTGAGCATATGTGAAATCACACCTTTCATCTTCAACTTCTGAACCAGGAATGTGAAGCTCTTAAAACCCTACATAAATGAAACACAAGAAAACTTCAACAAAGAAGGGTGTTTCAGTGTGAGATGTTCTGCATGGTGTCTGCTGATACCCCTTGTAATGGACAGTAAGGTGGTTTTCTTTTATAAAGCTCCAGCATACTCTTTAGGGATACTACACAAAGTGAGTTAATACAGACATAAGGTAAATCATTATCAAAGTAACTAGTAGCCAACAAACCTACTACCACAAAATACTGTCAGTAGCATAGCTCAAAACCCTGTTGTGTCATTGACTGCCCATTAATAAACCCATTCTTTGTCACTCATCAACTAAGGAACTCATATTTACTGTTCAGCCCGTCCTAAAAGTCATAGGATATCATACACTGAAAATGTCATTTGGTCAGTTTTCCCTTTGGGACCGGGAACCCTGCTTTAACCTATTACACGAGTAAATGTTAGACGTGATATAGCTGGGGTATGCATTGTGAAGAAATCTGTTATTACCCATAGAAACCTGCTTTTCATTTTAACCATGGGCTTCCCAAATTAATGTTGCACAGTTTAAATCCTGTAAATACATTTTAAAAATGTCCAACATTAACATGGAAAATTAGACTTTTCCCCCTATGAATACAAAATTAAAAAAAATTAGGAAGCATATCTATATCAACCAGGTGCAAAATACCAGTAGACACTGTCCCACCACCTAGGAACTACTACAGTTTTCACCTGGACAGTGTTGGGCAACCTCAAACCCCACGACTAGCAATTACCCTGTTTACAGGAACTCATCCGTGCAAATAAAACCCCCCACTGAGGTGGCAGGGGGGATTCTTATCAGTGAATGCATAGTACTGCCAGGGTCACAACAACCACATGGAGCTGGCATTAATATCTCTTTACTGCCCTTGTTCTTTTCCCTGGTTCTGGGCAAAAGTAACAAGTGTTTAATCAGTGTTTAATTTTAGCTTTACCAAGATATCCTTTGCACTAATAAAAGCAAAAGATGCGCGTATCTTACAGTTCATCTTACATGGATTAATCAACATCTTTTTACTTCTTGACCCCTGTTAAAGTACATGCTTGGAAGATGCTTTATCCTACAGAAGACAAAGCTTAATACTAGAAGATGCTCTTCAAGTGAATGACCATCAAAAAGTACGATATGGTTCTCCAACAAGGTTGGAACATGGTTCTCCTTCAAACCACTTCTAAATACTGTCAGGTCATTGTGTCACATAATGTCTTACTAAAGACGTCAGATACCTCCAAATGTCGGTGCTATTACATGTGGTTAACACTCTCTTTTGTTATAATTCACCACAAATATAAATCGTTAACAAGTTCCCTTTTTAATTAGGTTTTTTTTAACTGCTGGGTCATCAGGTTTGTCATTTTTTCATTGCCTAATGGTGAAACAAGGAAGTAAATAGTGTTATACAATAACATACTGGTGTTTAATATTGGTAAATAATTTAATTATAACATTCAGTAGGATCACAGAACTCCCTACTCTCGTTTTCCAAAAGGTATCCTAATTTTCAGCCTTTGTCATTGTCTCCCTCTGTTTATTTTAAACATATTGTTGCACATCTCTTTAGAAGTATACCAATCTGACACATTTAATAAACAATATTTTTATTAGGTTTTGTACAGCACAAATGACTTGAAGCCTCTAGGGCAAGAGGGCAAGGTGAATGTAACTATAGAACAATGGAGCATAGTACTCTGGGAAATTACAATTAATGACTGCTGTGATGACAAACTCTGGTCCCTGATGGCTTTAAGCACTTTCCCCCCACTTAAAGTGGTTGTGCAGCCTATAATTGGGTTTAGGATCCAGATCCCCCGCGGCGCTGCAGGGGACGTCTGTGCGATGCAGACAACCCTGCTGCTGCTGGAGGCTCCACCCACCCTCCTCACTGAACAGGACTGGCACCGCCCACCAAGGTCACTGAGTCAAGCTGGCCAGCTGACTCAATTCTATTTCGGATCAACGGGAACAGCTTCTTAAAATAGCACCCCTGTCGATTCGAAATAGAAGTGAGTCAGCCGGCGCCGCATCTTGTCACTAAATAGCTTCCCATAGTCCCATGTTTAGTAACATAGATGCCTATAGCAAACTGGGGGCAAAGGCAAATTCTGTCCCCAGTTTCCTATAGGCATCTTTGTCACTAAACATGGGACTATGGGAAGCTATTTAGTGACAAAGATGCCTATGGGAAACTGGGGACAGAGTTAATTAATAGGATTAATTAATGGTAATTAAAAGTATGCACTGGTGCTTTTTAGATGATTGCTTGAGATGTTTTTAATGTGACAAATGCAATTGATGAAACATCAAAGGAGGCATCATAGATTTGTAAAAAAAAAAAAAAAAAAAA